>VWYH01007499.1:5000-134877 GCA_013399365.1 Pampusana beccarii
ATCAAAACCTCCACAGAAAAAAAAAAGAAAAAAAAAAAGAAAAAAAAAAAGAAAAAAAAATCCGACAGNAAAAAGAAAAAAAAAAAGGAAAAAATATCCGTGTCTCCAGCAGTTACTAAAGCCAGCTAATAACATCATGCATGGACATTTAAACTTGTAAGGATTAGGGAGAAATCACACTGTGCACGGCTAATGACACTGTCTTGGCTCCGCAGCACTGCCAGGTGGAGCTCAAACGGCCCGCAATGGTGATGGCCCAGTGACTCTCGCCATGGTGTCGTGGCACTGCTGGCAGCTGCTGTGCCTGGGCCATGGAAAAGCACTGAGTGCCCCACCGTCACCTTGGAGCCAGGGCGCTTTAAAAATTTGATTTATTTATTTTTAACCTCCATGCTGCACTGTTAACCAACTTTCTGTCAAGATGAGGCTGCACCCCGTTGGAAACAGTCATGTCCGTGTTGGTGCTGCAAGGATAGGCCTATTTTTTGACCTCATTACGAGTTTCAGCACCTCGCTTATGTGTGTGGATACTTCCAAATACCTTGTAACTGACGGTGTAACATTTTGGAAAGGACCCTTTGGAACCCCAGCCATTTGGTATGCTGTTGATTTTTATATCTCTAACCACTTGCCTTTGAAATTTTAATGCCTGGGCTACACCATAAGGACGTAGTTCTGATGTGTTTTATACTAGAATGGTAAATATACACATATTTAACATAGGAACAACCCTGGGCTATATAGCATTCAAGACTGATCTTACTCTTCCAGGTGTGGATGTTCTGTTACCATCTTTTTCAGTTCGTTCCACTCTTACTGAAGTCTAAGGGATGTAACATTAGAAAATAACAATGAATGGGCATTCACTCCTCTGAAACACCGATGGTTTAAATATCTATGCTGAAACACAGTGTGTGTTTTGTTTTGTTTTGTTTTTTTTGCTTGAGAGTTTGTAACTATTGCGCCAGGGGAGGTTCAGGTTGGATATGAGGAAAAGGTTCTTCACCCAGAGGGTGCTGGAGCACTGGAACAGGCTCCCCAGGGAAGTGTCACAGCCCCCAGAGTTCAAGAAGAGTCTGGACAACACCCTCAGACACATGGTGTGAACTGTGGGTTTGTCCTGTGCGGGGACAAGAGTTGGACTCCATGATCCTTGGAGTCCCTTCCGACTCAGGACGTTCTATAGTTCTACAATTCTGTGCTTCTGTGATCCAATGATTCTGTGATTCTATGATTATGGCTTTGGTGGTGCTAAAAGCCACATTCCATGCAAGTCAGACTGCAGCAGTGAGCAGGATCAGTAGACCCAGGTGATAAAGAAAGTAAGGGAACTTCCAACGCGTAGGAGACTGTGATAAGGAACCACCTTCTGCTGAGCCTTTCGACCTCCAGTTTGTACATCAGTGTGGAGGAAATAGAAGCTAGGTCAAAACGAACTTCATAAATAAATTACTATCAGAAATGGTCAGTGATTTATATTCTTTAGAGTCTAAGAACGGTTTGTTGGGAAAAAAACTACTGTCCTGTGCTTTGAATCAAAGCTTGGTCAGTCTGTCTTTGGACTCAAATAGTACCAGCATTTCACCCTTTGTAAAAGGACCTGTATGGTCTGAGTGGGATCATTTTAATTCCAGAATAAACCCTGTGCCAACGAAAAGGGGCATGTAATAGTTTTTTTTAAATCTGTTTTTTTTTAAGAGACGTCTTTTCAAGCAAGTTACATTCATTCTGCTAATAATGTCAGTTCTCTGAAAGGGACATTAACATAAAAAGTACTCCACTCTCATTGTCATGTAGAGTATTATCTTTAGGAAACAAGAGTTTGGGGTGTTATAAAATAATATCATTACCATAAGAATAACGGTAATAGTATAATGTAATTGGAATCTAACATAGAATAACCTTGTATGAGAAAGCTGGAGTCAGTAACAGAAAACCTGCACAGTGAGAATGGGATCACATATATGCAATCTCTTCTCACCTGTCTAATTCAACAGCAGTTATGGTAACTCAGAAATTGTAAAATTAACACTCTTTTGTATAAAGTATGAGTTATTGTCTTTAGCTGTTCTCTGTCACAGAAAGCAATTGCTGTTGTAGCATCTCAGAATTTGCTGTAGGTGTGTAGCAAATTATAACCTGGTGGTGGTACAGTCTGAAACAGAGCCAGAGCTAATTCTTCACTTATCTTTCTATACTAAAAAAATTGCTTGAAAAAGACCACTAAAACCTCCTTCTTTATGATTGTAATTGGTGTAAGAATACATTATACAGGTTACCGTTCAGCTGAATACAGAGAATTTTATGATGTGCTGATATTTTTACCAGTGGGCATTAATATATTGTTGGGAAGTGTATGAATATTAATTTATGTCTTCATCTAAATTCCAATAATTCTCAAATCACATAAATTAAGTTCAATTGACAGCTACCTAGATTTTTTTTTTTAAATTTTAGAAACATATATATGGAGAGAATTAGCATATACATTTTTGTCTGCATTTGTGTGTGTAAGTTTGAATCCAGAAAAGCCATGATCTGTACCTGCATGTGCACTGTCAGGAAGTAAATTCACTTTGCTCCATTGTACCCATAAGCTCTATCATATTTGTCTCAAAAAGACTTAATGACTGAGGAAAATCCACAGTACGACAGAGTTACCAGCAGTGAGTTACCTCTGTCACCAGCCTGTCTACTAGCAAGACAGAAAAATTCCATATCTTCGCTGCCTTGTCCTTTACCACTGATGACCAATGGGACAGACTAAAATAACTACACAAAATCACATAGCTGTTTAATGGCATTGTAATAAGAGACATTTCCTCTGATAGTTGAAGAAGAGAGACTCCAGGATTTTATTGTAAACAATATTTAAATTTTCTTCCAGTCTAGTAGGAACATTATTTCCTATAGAAAGCAATGTTTAGCTTTCATCATTTCAAAATGATTCATCAAATATAGCTATGCTAGATATTATAACGTCTTACACATCACTACATTATTAACTTGATCTAATGCCCAGAGTCATCATGCACATTCCTGGGTATCCTTCTGATATCTCTCCAGTCCACTGGATTTTGAAGTGTGATTATGTAAATTTTTCACTGATAAATAAATTACTATAATTGTAGTTGAAATACCACTCAAATTCTTAAGACCTTTGCATCTAAATAATATATTATGCATTACTTAATTATTTATCAAGACTAATTCAAAATAACTGTAGGGCAAAGCATACATTTATTTTTAAATAGAACTTTTTTTTTTTTTTTTGTACCAGGTACAAAAATGTTCCGTATGTTGAAAAAAAAAGAGGAAGAACAAAGTTTCTGTCATTAAATGTAAGGGTTCTGTTTGGATTAATAATATTGTAATACTGAGGCCATTCTTACTGTGATCATACTATCAATTCAAATCTATGTTGGCCAATATATATAATTTCTATAAGCAGGAAGACGAGAAGGAACAGTTAATGTGGGTAGAAGGTGAATGTTTGTAACAATGAGAGAAGAACATTTTTAACTTCCACTGAGAAACAGTGAGGAACTGAAAAGATTTTTGTGGCTATAGAGTGTTAGAGATACATCAAACATTGAAAAATTAAAATAATGGGCTACATGGATTTTAACCTCAGCATTCCATGCTAAATGTGGAAAGTCTCGACGAACTTCCTGGTGGTTTTCAGCAGTGCTGAGGTGCTTTCAGGGGGACCATTTAGCTGCACTTGCCAAGGAACTTTATTTTCAGTCTCATGTAAATTCTAATTCTACACTACATTCTAATCATCGTGCAGAAATCATCATAGGCATCATAAGTTTGCAGCGTACATACAATAGTTTTTCTTTTCCCTTTTCAGAACAGACCTTTATCCAGCTGCTAATGAAATACAGGAGATTGATTGCAGAAAACCTGTAAGGGCATATTTACTGTACCATATATAGTAAGCCCCATTTGGTGCATTAGCATTTAGCCATTTTATGCAAATTTAGTCAGAAAATGACTCATGTATATGATTTAATATGCATCGGCGATAACTCAAAACATTCTTATAAGAAGGAAGAAATTAAAAATTCATTAGAAAACTAGACCAGTGTCGCTACATGGTTAAAAGATTATTAAAGCGTATTTCAGTGTTTTGCTTACACTAGTGTTCTCATCATGGTGCCACCATTTCATGACAAAGAGCGTAGAGGAGAAAACATTCAACTTAAAATGTCTGCTGGCACACATCGCTGAATTTGTATGTCACTAAACAATGAACGAGCATAGCCTTGAATACCAACTATTTAATTAGCACTTTTGCCAGCCATGCATAGAAAATAGCTCATTTACATGCGTCATGCTTAGTGATTATTCCCATAAAAAGCTACCGATTTTTTGTTTAATGTATGTAGCATTCTAGTATGCCAATGCAAGAAAATCAAAACATATGTTATTATTTTAAAAACCTTGAAATCCAGAAATTTAATTAAAACATGTGAAGTCTTTACATTTCTCTTGGAATGTAAAGTCTTTACATTTCTCTTGGAGGTATATTTTAATTATTTAATTTAACCTTAAGTGCGCCGTAAAAGGCTGGATACAACTAATAATTAAGAACTTCAAAGGGCAGCAGAATCACTCTAACTGTCCTCAGTTTAATTAAAGGTTATTATCACAAACCTCTTGAACATACAGTTACGTTTAATGACAAGTGGTGGCTTGTAAATGCTGCGTTTGAAAGATACCACTCCTGTTCTAAACACTGTTGATAGATGATGCTGAAACATGTAAATTCTCCCAGTGAAATACTTTATTTTGGACATAAATGGCATATATTCAGGAAATTAAATATTTCTGTTACTTTGAAAGTATATATTTTTGAAGTGTTTTGCTTAGAAATATTCATTAGTTTTGTTCATGTCTCTCAATGTCTGCGAAACAAATAGAATATCACTGAAGGAAGGAAGATGTGCTAGTTAATGTAAATGAAAGTCAGCCATTTGAGCACATTTTGCTAATAACATATGGTATGCAGACATGTTCAGTTGCTATAGACACAATAAATATAAGACTCTATATTTAACACAAATGCTTAATTTCTTAATTTAGTTTAAAATATTATTTCACCCTCACCTAAGAAAAGATAAATCTCAGTGTATTTAATGAGTATTTTCACAAGCAACACATATTCAAGTATCTGCAAGAATGCATGCCAAAATACCTGTCGAATAAAAATATATTGGACAAACTATTAGATGTATTGAGGCTGATCCTGTAAACTCCCTGTTTTTCAGGTAGTCGTCACTTACCTATGGTGTCCCTTAAATTCGGCAGCTCCTATAAATAAGAATTGCCAAAACAAACAGAGGCTCTAGGTTGCACCCATCATACATGAAATTAGTATTTCTCATTAATGGGTAAAAGCTTATGTATTTTGAGTTTTAAACCTGATTTTGACCTGCTTTTTCTGTGTTTTCATTTGTGTGGTTTTGCCCCCTCTGATGAAGCCCAGTCATGCTGTTAACTAGCCACCAGTTACACAGAATGTTAAAGACCACAGGATATTTGAACTCTCGGGTGTAATAAGAAAAATCCACTTTAAAAAAAAAAAAAGAGGAATATGCAATTTAAATGCTCTAATAATTTTAGAAATGATTTTTTTTCCCACAAAAATCTTTAAATAATTGCACACACTGTAGTGTTCTTAAGGAAGTTTATTGTCTAGTTCTTTGAATACTGAATTTATAATCTGAATGTACGTATTTACTAATAATTTGGAGAGTGCAAATGAAACAGCTCCAGTTAATGTATTTGGAGATGCTATAAATACTTGTGGGAAAACCGGAAGAATAAGGCAAATTAAGACAAGTTAGCAATATCGTCTGGAAAGCAAAATAGAAGATACATTAATAAGATGAAAAAAAAAATAAGGTCATGAATACAGAGGAGAAAAAAACATCTGAAACACAAATAAATATTCAATGGAGACAAATCCTAAGTAATAAGAACAGACCTAAGAATGAAAGTGGACAACAGATTAGTTACAAGATTAAAGCATGATTAAAAATAAAATAATAGCAGAAATGCTTTTTATGCCGTACCACACACAGAGAATCACAGAATGTTAGGGATAGGTATATTTAAAAGCTTAATGTTGGGAAGCCATAATTTTTGTACGGTAGCACTAGACTACCTAGAATATGGCACGCCTATCAAAAAAAGCCTGTAAAGAGTCAACCTAATGAGAATCAAAGAAAAAAGGGGAAAACTGTTAGAAGTGACAGGGATTGATTTAGGATGAAAGCTTGAGACAAGTTACTGAGCTAACTGATAACTAAACGTGAATATACATAGATGTTCAGGTAGGGAGCAGCCCCAAATGCTTAAATCGTGTCAAATGGTCGTTCTTCATATGCATACGGAGTTTTCTTTATTGTTGACCAAAACCTGGCCAATATAACCCAAACCAGAATGCAGTGTTAGAGCAGTGCTGATGTGATGGTCTGTCTACCTAGGAACGGTAAATGAGAATAAACTGAGCTCGCAGGAGCTCGCTGTCTAATGCCTAGTGAGGAGGTGGACGGCAGGATAGATTCAAGGGAAATAATGGTGACTCTATTGCCTGAGCTATTTAGACCCAGGGCAGAGAATACTCAAGAGAACCCACTGCAGGTTACAATCCTGCGTACTTAAGAGGATTGACTACATCAGCTCTTAGATCTTTTTTCATATCTAAGTTTCTATGATTATATAGTCATTTGATTCCAGATGATTTTTTTTTTTTCCTAGAGTTAAATCTTCAAATAAAGTGTTTTCTAAAGATAAATCTGGGTAGTTCATTTGCACGCTCATTTCGAGAAGCACACATGCTAGAGACCTATCGTGATAGTGTTTGCTGCCCAGCTACTATTGTGAGAGTAACAGGAATACAAACATTGGCTTGAAATATAAACTTAAAAATTGGAAATGAAAGTGGTTGGTTTAAGATGCACAGCCTTATGCTAAAGATCCCAAAGGTATAATTATATTAGATATAGGCACATTCCTTCCATTTATTTGGCATAGATACATATGCCTTTGCTTTTTTCACTCTTTCCAGTAAGACAGTCTCATTTTCTGTGAGCAGGTGAAGTACAAATATATCATATTGAACATCACTATATTATGGTCTATAGCGAAATACCACATGTTTACAAATACAATGGTTAAAAACATGTACTTTTTAATGTCCATGTCCTAGAGAATTTGCGTTGTCTTTTACAGACCATTGCCTCTTTCAATTGAAGTTGATGAGAAATGCTTTTGCTTGTCCAAGATCAAGATCTCCTTATGAATGTCTGTAGGAAGTTAAAATGATTTAGTCTCAAATAATTTATAAATTATTGTCTCTGAACAGACACTGGCAGAATACCAGGCCAAGTTATTTATAAAGGCATCCATCCTGGTTTCATCCTTCAGATTTAGTTTGAATATGGCTTGAGGGTTGAGGCACCTTTTTAAACAAGGAAAACATAGTCCAGCCTGCCAAATTCAAGCACTTTTACAATTGTTTTGGATGCCTTATTGGCATGCATCCCTGCTGTGCACAGCTTATAGTTATGTATAGAGTAACATGTATATCTGTATCTGTGTAAATGATATATGTTATATATTATGTAGATAAACTATAGGGAGAGAGTTTACCCCAGCGTAGAATTTGTTGGTGTTGTTTTCTAAATTAGAGAGAAAAATATATGAACTCTCAAAAAGTATTAAAAATAATAAAAACTAAAAGAATGAAAGAAAAGGAAAGGAAAANCAATATACAATAATACACATTAACCTTAAACCCACGTTGAGAGTAAATATGTAGAAGAAATATTTTGGTGCGTTATTTTTTTATTAGTGTTATAATTTTTCACTTTATAAAATGAGGACAATTTGACAAAAATAATATTACATGAGACAACAAAAACTTGAAAAATATCTGGAGAACTTTGGAAATAATTTTTCACTTCATCGGAAGCTATTGAGGGAAGTTTGTGTATTTCGTAAAAGCTCCGATTTCTAGCTTATATAGAGCGGAGGTTCAGCCATGTGCGAACCCAGAGGTATCAACTACAAGTTGAGTAAAGCTGTGCCTGGGGAAATAACCAAAAACTCAGCAGGGCAGACAAGGAGGGAGGACAGGGGAGTGTGGACATGCACCCAGGAGACCTGGATCCAATCCTGGGTCTGGGGACTGTGTGTCTGCATTTTCTCATATGTTCTTGCTTCTTGTTTGCTCTAATACTGCCATGCTGACTTTCACAGAGCTGTAGAATCATTTCTGTTGGAAAAGACGCTTAAGATAATTGAGTCCAACCGTTAACCCAACACTACCAAGTCCACCTCTAACCCGCATCCCTAAGAAACTCATCTGCATGTCTGTTAAACACTCCAGGGATGGTGTCTCCGCCACTGTCCTGATGTTGGCATGGATTAGACACCACAAAGAGTTGGTGCAGGTGCAGGTACAGCCTTCTTTATAGGATCTGTACCTTGCACCTCCTCCCCACCTCACTTGTCCTTGTTTCCATCTTCTTAGACCTTTTTCCCACACTTATTGTCTTTTCCTCCTTACCAGTGCAGAGGAGTATTCTGCTGTCAGAAGTCAACACAGAGAGCAAATACAAAGCTGCTGCTCTTGCAATAAGAGCTTTGCTGTCCTTGTGGGTAACTAAGCATAGGAGAAGAGCATACTTCAGTGGGGGCAGCAGTGCTAGAATTCAACCTTTACAAACCAGGGCATATTCTGACCTGTTGACTTTGGTTGTCTCCAGTTATGGTTACTAGAATAAATTCGGATTTGCTATAATTTGTGATCAGAATTGAGAACTTCCCACCACTCCCAGTTTTGCCAGCTCTATTCTGCCTTTTTTTTTAATTTTTTTTTTTTTTTTTAATTGCAATAAGAACAGATGAAGGATTCTTCCTTTGTGCGTTTCTGCAGTATTTACATAAGCGATAAGTTGAGGCTGACAGGTTGAAAAGTTTGCGTTCCAGAACAAATCTAAGAAGAAGTGTGGTAGGTGGTGATAAAAGTAAGATTATCTAAAGATAACTGCATAACAATTATGTACATCCTAATTCTCTCGTTGGTTAACTCTCTGCCAAACAGGAGGAATGGATTTGTAGGGTATATAGTTAAAGACAAATAACTGTGCATTGTTTAAGAAAATTAGAAACTCTTCAGCCAATCAGAATGCAAAGCATTGCAAAGCTTAGAACAAACTTTATACAGTAATTGAGCGTATCTGCACAGTAATTTACAATAAGAAATCAATTTTATTACAGTTTTGCTATGAAAACTCATTCTGATGTGTGTTTGTGAAATTTGTTTTTCGTAGATATAGTTAAAATTCCAGATGAAATTGTATTTAATATATTGTGCATGTGGCTAGAAATGGATTATTGCAACAAAGCTTGTAGAGTTCTTAAACTGCTACTCTAAAATACTAGGATCTGAAACTTATTTAGTTAGTAAGTAGATATCTTTTTCTTTTTCTTGAATGAGTTGAACAAAATAACATGATTTCTGTTTATGCCACATTGTCTCTCGTCAGGTTAGTTATAAAATGTGTGCATACGGTAATAATAAGCCTTTTTGTACAATAAGTTTGGGGCAGATTATAGAAGGATTAGCTATAGTTTAATCAATATTTCACAAAACAAATAATTAATTTTTTTTTTCCGCAAAGGCAGAAAACCCATTGAAGGAACTAACATCAATTCCATCTTAACCAGTTATGATATGGGAAGAATTCTGATATTTAAAAAAATTAGCCTATGCGTGTTTTTTATGATTTAATATATACCATAACATGTAAATTTCAAGTAGTAACTGGATAAAATACAGAACTACGGAGTATTCTAAAATAGAAAAAATTGAAATCTTACAGACTGTTCATCTTGACATATAATTCAGGATGAAAATAAAAACATTTTCGTATCTCTATGTCCAAAAACACTCCAAGTAATACAGCATCCTATCATAACACATAGTGTGTGCATGTGAGTATGTGTTTCTACGTTTGTTTATGTATACTAAATAAGGGTATAGCTATGTGGAGAGAGGGCACTTCACACATCAAATCCATCACAAGTGTTTATTAATTAATATTAAAACAAGGGACATCTGGTTGTGAAGCTTACTGCTTGGATTATTTATTTATTTATTTGTTTATTTATTTACTTGCTTACTTACTTATTTATTCATTAGAACAGGGAAATCTCTCAACTCTCTAAATATTTTCTTTCAAGAGAACTTGAGAGCAGACCTTACTTCACCAGAATGATATATAAGTATATTTTTAAAAAGTTATTTTATGTATTTCAAGAAGGTCTGAGAGAATTCTTGTTCTTTAAAAAGATTTTTTTCTTACTTATCAGTTCTGCTGTCCATGAAGAATCAGAATGCCCATGTTTTCACTAGGAAGTTTATCTGTTGCTATCAGCTTGAGTCAATGATGGGCATAGCTGAGTTGGTACTGCAGGTGTCTAACTTTTATCTTATTTGTACAGGAATATGTAAAGAAACAGATAATGTTCAATATAATTTATGAATGCAGGTGTTTAGTAAGCTTTAACTATTGAACATCTGCTATAATTATTTTGCCAAAATGGGTCTTCTGTTTAGACATGACCTCAAAGCATAGTTGGACCAAGAACATGCTCAGCACTTCTTAGGAGCCAGTTCGGACCTTGCCCTGAAGTGATGTGTTTTATTCTTCTGAGTATTGGCAACTGGATTTTTTTTTTGTCTTAGCTGCACATATAGATGACAACTGGCTTTTCTTCAGTGAAGAGAGAGTCCTACAGCAACTTGACAGCTAGTAGGACAATGACATCAGAAGAGTGAAGGAGTTGAAAGCAGGGCAACTGGGAAAGGAAAATAAATTTTACTTGATTACATACAACTTTTAACTTATTTTGAGAAGTCAGCTGATTCCAATAGCTAAGGCATGTTTTAAGAAGAGGTATCTTTGACTTTTGAATTAAGAGATGATATATGCAACATTTCAAGAGACTCTTTAAGAAAAAACTGAACATTCATCCTCATCATCCTAATATTTTGGCATAGGAGAGACAGTTGTCCAACTTAGTGTAAAATGAGGGATATGCAGGGTCGGTGTTCTTCAGTTCAGGGTCGGCTTATTAGATAAGTATTTACAGAAAGCAAAACTGATTTACGTTGATAATGACTGCTAATCAAATAGATAATCTTCAGTAATTTTCAAATAAATGAAAGCTTGTGGAAGCTAAACTTGTGTGTCAGTGGTTCATTTGATACAAAGTATTTAAAAAACTCCTCAAATCTTACCCTGAAATTCATTCCAGAGCAGCATCTTTGAAGCCTAGATGAATAACATCAAGAAGTGTTAGATGAATGTCCATTTAGAAGGCAATGCACTGTCCTCTAGAACTTGGTTTAGTTAAAGGTAAAATTAAATTCAAATATTTATCTGTAATAAGGCCATCAACTTTTGGAAAGCCCAGACATCACTTATTTTAGCAAAACATGATAAACAAATGAACTACATCTACAGAGGATAACCTTTCTGGAGAATTTGAACAAATTTATTGGAGCAGACAGGGACAACTCTTAACCTGAAGGCTGCTGTATTCATACATCATTTCCAGGCAGGTGGGAAAAGGGTTTTGTGTTTCAGACATACAGCAGTGGTTTTCAGGAATATAAACTTGTGTGATCATCCTTTCAGTAAGGATCATAACTGAAACTGGATTTCAGGATGAGGGTGGCAACTTTATCAGCAAGTTAAATATCAAACCAAGTAAGTGCTGGATCTTCCTGTCAATGGGGTCAAGCATAGCATCCAGCAGATCTTCATAGAAAGACTATGTAGGCATAATTCTTGTAATGAGGTTCATCTTCAAAAAGAAGAATCAAGAAAGAATTTTTCTTAGGGAAAGAATCAGCCTCATGGTGCATAAGACTACCTTATTCTTAAGTTTGACAGTTTAATGCCAGACCCATTTTGACATATTTTAATCTTGATGGACTCAGGTAAGAATTTTACATCTTCATTAGCAAATTTTTAAATTGAGTAACTGTAAATACTTCATACACTATTGTAACGGTCCCATCTCTATTTTTTTTTTTAATTTAATTTTTTTAAAAAATATCTGTAATTAAGGGAAAAAACCCAACCAACATGCTGTACATAGGTTAGGTAGATACTGAAGTTCTTGAAACTTCCATGCTTCAGCTGGGGGAATTTCTTCTTCCACACAGGACTCAGCAAAGATGCAACCCGGTGAAAAGCTAAGTGCCTCTGTGATATGGTCATTTTAATTCTAATGGGAGCTGAGAGTGTTCAGCACTTTATAGTAGACATGCAGCAGCTCGAAGGCCTTCAATTTCCTTCTCAAATACAGGGGGAAGAACAACAAAGTAAGATCTCAAGACCAAGTCAATATACCCTCAAGGAAATCTCTTTTCTGACCCAAATCTAGCAACCAGTGAAATGTAGTGTAGGATATCAGGAATTTCTGACAGAGCTAATTGCATCTGAAACCCAGTTATTCCTTTCTGAGCTTTAATAATGGGGCAACCAAAAAAACAGTGGAGATCAGGAAAATAGATCGGTGAGAGATTGAGGCTTGGCTGCCTGCAGAGGAGCTGGGATAGGCTTCCACTTCCCATCAGAAAATCTCAGTCTTCTGATGAGGACGCCTTGGGCAGATTTATATGAAGAGGAGCAAATATGTACATGGTGGCCAATCAGTCAGCTGTGTTACTGAATGGTCTAATCTCCTGTCAACCCAAGAGAGTTTAGCTGGTGCTCTCCCCACGGAGGCAGAGAACGGTGTTGTCATACAACTGAATTGAGTTTATAATTCCTGTTCCTTTCCTGGTGCTGAACCCTTTATCCTCAACACAGCAGGGTGATAAAAATTATTGCACACTAGAGTAAAATCTTGACAGAGTAAGAACGAAATACTCTTAAGCTTTAATTTACTAGACATAATATGAAAATACTCAAACAATTCTACTTTTTATTTTTGATTGTTATTATACGCTTGAGTTATATATGTGAATCAACTGGTCCTGGACATATTTTAAATGGCAAGATTTGTGTTTGATTTGCTTTTTGTAAATATCGTTTGTTGGTAGCTTACTAGTGAGCAAAATGGTGGCTTTTCTTTGTCCTAAGACTGGCATATGCTGTGTGGATGTCTAAACTCTTGCAACATTGATGATAAAACAACCAAGTACAGAACCTAAATTTTGAGCTGCGGGGTAGCAGTACAAATACGGTGGATACTTGCTACATGTGGTTCTAACCTGCCTATTACTGAGGGATTCTTGCTTTCACTGAGAACATGTACTGTGTCTTTGCGGAATCAGGCCAAAAGAGAAGAACGCAAGAATGGAAATGTTTGAGAACAAAGCTGATGGGAAAAAAAATGTTTGCCAAAATGTTTTGATTTTCTTCTGAAAAAAAACCAACAACAAACAACAAAACAACAAACCAAACAAACCCAAACCCCAACAAATGAAATGTTTGCATTTATTGTTATTGAATTGTATCTCTCTCTGTTCTAATATTGCTTCCTGGGTGTTGAAGGCGAGGTTCCTTTTCTCACATATGAATAATACGATATCATCTCCTGTCTAAACAAGTTCTAGATATGTCATTGGAGATGTGGAACTGCAAGTGCCTACATTCTGAAAAACAAACCTGATGCAAAAAGGAAAACAAACAAACAACAGAATTACAAAGCTTCTAAGGAAACATGCTGGAAGATTTTTGTAGGGCAATACCTGATGTCACAATTAGATTTTAGAATGCCAAAATAAAAAATCAGGGGAAACTGATTTCTTGTATAAATTTTTGCACTTAGATACGTTATTTTACAGTTGTATTTGTGTTGTAGAGAACAGAAGCTACCCATATTTCTCACAGAGGAAACAATCAGAAATGGGTAAAATTGGAAGAAAATCAACAGGAGCTGAAAATTACAAAAAAATCAAATGATAATTGAACATGCTAGCTAGCATAACAAGTTTAACCTTAACAATATCATAGCTGCTAAATCCAAGAAAACATTATCTTAATCTAGAGATAATCTATGAAATGTGACTTCAGCCTTAGTTTCTTTGCATAGATATATTCTTCCTTACGTTAAGCAAAAAGCTAAGAGCTTTCTTTCTGCTGTTTCTCATTTCCCCAACTTATGTATCAGCTTCAAACATCATATTTATTGGTTTGGACAATAGGAGTAAAATCAAGATCAGTGACTAGCGTAGATAGAACGTGGCTGAGTAATGAAAACCAAGATTCTTTTTACTATGACAATGAGTAATTTAAGCAATCCTATTGATTCCCATGCTCAGAAATCTGGCAGATTCTCAGTTTAGACAAGTTAGACCCAAGATCATGTCTCCATTTATTTTAAAAAGTGATGTTAGTCACAATAATCACCATCAATTTTAGTGAAGTTTTCTGGTAATCTATATGAGCAGAAATTGAACTCGAACCTGCATTACTAGACCCCCATTTATTATTCTATACAGGTAACAGTGCAGACCTCAATTTCTGCTTTAGTTTTGAGATTGTGTCCCTCCATTGAGAACATTTGGGTTTCCCTACTCTGGACTTTGGCACAAAAAATCTCTAGCTTTTTTAATTGCAAGTCTGAAATTGCTGCAGAAATTGTGTAAAAATGTGGCCATTTTTACTCATTGAAATAACAGCTTCTGAATCTAAATTAAAACAAAACAAAACAAAACAAAACAAAAATCAAAACCCAAACCCAAATCCTGCTTATTAGCTTGATCAATTAACTTAATGAAATGAAAAATATTGTCAGAAACATGTTTACCTAAAACTAAAATGTACTAGCATCAATTAAGGATGGCATTTATTTTTCTAGTCCGGTCACAAGACTTTGTGAAGGATTTTTTCCAGAGTCAAGCACTGAGGTAATTTAAAGTTATAGGTTGTCCATTTTAGAAGTTAAACGTATGTTTTAAAAATATACTGTTTCTGGATACATATTGTATCAAAGCCAAATTTCCAAATTCATCTTTTAGAGCAGTGGTTTAGGTGTTCTCGTGGTCCTTTCATTGTATTTAATCTAATAATGTGGAATATTAAAAGTTTATAGTTAAACTGTTGTGAGTTTTGTAACTTTCGCAAGTATCCACAGTTGTTACAATTGAAAAAGTAATCTTAAAGATGAAACTGCAATATACCAAAATCAACATATAAATCTAGTTTGCAAATTTTTTTTTTTAAATCAAGATAGTACTTCAAATAAGGCAGTATTTTTATGATAGTTAGTAGAAAGGTATTACAACATACAATGTGAAGATAAAGGCCAGTAAACGTGATATTGTCAGTGTACCATTGGTGTAAGAATCGTTTGAAATGAGAAGTATGTTTTATGAACCTTTGGAAATGTAAATTATACCTCTGAAATAATAACGGTCAAAGAGTAATATTTCTTGATACTTTCATTTTTTTACTAAGCAAGAAAAGTATGGAAATGTGGCGAAAATCTCATAATGGATAACATACATAAGTTGGGTTTTTTTTCTGTCTGTCTCTCAATCTGTTGAAATCCGATTCTTTTTCTCTGTGTAACTGGAGAGTAGGCAAAAACCAAAGACAACATATGTTCTTTAGGATTCCAACTTTAGGGGCTCATGCAAAATGTCTAATTTTGCATTAAAGAGTCATTCACTTCTTGCATTTCTCAAATACTTATTCACTCATTTGGAGTCAGATTGTGCTGTTGATTTTTGACTACAATTCCCCACTGACTCTAATAGGAGGTTCTGCTAAAAAAATGCTTGCCTGATCGGGATCACTGTGAGATTCCGCTGAAAGAAATAATCAGATGCCTCATAAAAATAGGGTAAGTGGAAGTATTGATAGTGAGGCAGTGGTAAGAAAGCTGGAAAATGAAAGAATTGTTGATAGCAAATAAGACTCAAAAATAGAAGCTGATTTAAAGATGATATTTTGGCTCTCAGGTCTTCTTCAGGCCATAAGCTGAAAACTAATATTTTTATATTTCTTGTTCAGCCTGAGGAAGAACTCAAAGACAGAGCATTGCCTTTAACCTTATCTTTTACTCCAACATGTACTTTAAAGTCTAGAAGAACGTTTTTAGGGGAAAAAGTTATAGGGTAGATCAGAAGAAAACTGCCATTATTTTTCTTAACTAAACAGACTCTGAGAACTACACTCACAGAGTTACTCTACATTCAGTGTTCTGTCCAGGGACACCACTGGTAAATAATTAAGACTGCTACTGACTTAACTAAGCCCAATTATGGATTTAAACAGTCTCCCGAAAAATCCCTGTCCAAACATTTCCCTAGTGATGGTGTTCTACGCAGAGGACTCGATTCAGCTGTCCTGACTTTTGTGGTGTGATATTACTGGTGCACAGAGTTCCATTGAGGTTAAAAGGCCAAATTTTAATCTCATCTGTACAAGGGGTAGATCTTGAGTAAAGCTATTAAGGTCAGAGGAGTTACTTTAGATTTACAACACTGTAAGTAGAAGCTTGTAGGGTATATTCACATAAGATTTATTTATGCTTGTGAAGGTTACATGCTTGGGCACCTAGGTTTTCTCTTAAAGGTACAAATTTCAACATTTATGTCATGTTTTAAGTACCTACCTAACTTAAATATTTCCCATAAGTTATTGATTTATAATTGATATGTAAATATAAATGCTTTAAAATAGCCTGTCCTTGAATTCGAGGAGGTATTAGTTGAGGGAAATTTAAAAAATAACTTTTTTTGGCTCAGGGATGGCAGTTCATTTCTTCTCAGAGATCTCATATAGACTCATTCCTGTAGTGTATATGCTAGCATGCTCTGCTAAAAATGGGTCTGCCTTTGACAGATGTGGCCTTAGGCATGCAAAGGCTGTGACATTCATGGGCATAATGTATGAAAGCCTAAACCACAGAGGATGTATCTTTTTGATTTTCTGAAAATAAAGTGATGAAGCACACTTGCTTCGTAGGAGTACAGGCAGCTTCCACAAGAAAAAAAATATTATTGTTTAGAGTTACAGAAATCACAAAAAAATAATGCTTAGCACATTTACAGCAGAGTCTGTTCATAACATTGCACAAGCCTTAACTAATTCATCAGTAAGATAGGTAATTTGACATGATGTCTTTTCTGCTTAGTATAGCCATGGCTTTGGCTAAAAAAAAATATATATATACAGTATATACCAGCGAACAAAATTGTATCAGAGAACAAAACACAGAAAAGTCTACACAACCCCATGAGTGTTTCCACAGCTAAAATACACAGAGGAAAATACAGAACATAAGATATGGACACAATGGCACAGGCAAGATCTATTTCCTCCTGAACCTAATTTGTTTCAAGTAGGTTAACCGGGATTTTTAAAACAAATATTTTCCATCGAGTGATGGAATGATAGAAGTACCTCTTTAACACCATGATTATTGTAATCCTAGATACTTTTGACAGGGCAGCTTTGTAAAGAGAATTCACTAGTCCCCCTCCAGTTGTTCTTGCCCACCAACAATCTCTGCTGGGTTCTCAAAGATCTAAGCTTCAGGCATGGAGCTTCTCAGCACAGTGAAATTCTGGTAGGAAACTGTCACTTACCTGACACTTGTCCTGGATGAAAAAATAATTTTCATTTTTTCTATGGTAATTTATTGCAATTTTGGTGAAGTTAGGTTTTGTTTCGTTTTTTTGTGGGTTTTTTTTTTTTTTTTTTTTTTTTTTTGTTTTTTTTTTTTTTTTTTTTTTTTTTGTGTGTATGTGTGTTGTTTTGGTTTGTTTTTGTTTTGTTTTGTTTTCCTGGCATTGTGAAATACTGATGAAGATAATAGATGTTCAGATGTCCATGGCTGACTGCAGTAGCCTTCCAAGCATGCAAGACATCGTGGGCTAGTGACTGAACAGCAAAAACAACCTGGAATATTTTGCAAAGATGTAATAAATGTTGATAACAGGCTTTTGCCAGAAGATATAAGTGTGAGTCCTGTCTTTGCTTTAGTGAGATTAAAAAAGTCCTTGTTTTGCAAAAAGGAGGCACGTTTTTTAACTGAGAGCAATGTTTTACAGAAAAACCAATCCAAACCAAACAAAAAATCCCCACTAACACTCTTGGAAAGTATGGAAGCAACCATTTTGAAAGCAGGATGCAAAACAATTTGATAGATATAACAGTCCAGAGAAAAATGAGAAGTGAGATTTGAAATCTCAAATAGAATTGTACCATAGATTTTGAGATAACAAAAATCTCCCATAGGGGAGAGTATCACTGTTGCGTGCATTAGGCTCACAGTGGATTTACGTTGCAAACATGAGGAGACTGCCCAGAAAACGCTCTAGTAGATAAAAAATGGCAACAACCCAACTGGCAATGAAATGAGATTTCAGAAGGTTGATGTAGATGTAGCTGAGTTTCAGAGATGTTTTTCAAGCACAGTTTTTAGGATTCCACATTCTGGAGTGAATGATTTTGAGAAAATAATTTGAGGAAAGCACAATATATCTATTGAATATGGGTCCACTGGGAATTAAAATGAGTGGTGCTTACTGAAATGCACACAGCCAGTTTAACATGTTTCTGAAACAAACAGGCGAGTCTTTGTAAGTTATGAAAATATATTTTGCACCAATATTGTATTGTTTACATAATAAGTATACAACTTAATTTTTCATAACATCACTTCCACTTACAGTTTGCAATGCTTTTGTATTTTTCTGATGTCAAAATTTTACCTAGAGATACAGATTAATTGTTTTTGAATGAAACATATTTAATTCTCCCTATAGGTCAGTATTTCAACAGCTACTTTCCTGTCTTCATGATTATATTCCCTCGACTTACATGTAAAAACTCTCAATTCTGCCTATGCACTAACGTCTTAAGGTAACGTAGTGACATGCAAACTCCAAAGCAACGCTGATATATCCCATTTCTCTACTACTGGGGTTTTAACTGCTCCTTTAAATAACTTTATGGTTGCAAGAGTCAAACAATATGCCCCATGAAGTTGCAAATAGCAAGTTTCAGGAAGAGATCTAATCTTCCATTTAAATCATAGGATGTATCCAGTAACAATGGGCTTTTTTTTCAAACAGTGAGTAGTATTTACAGTCTAAACAAAATAACACATTAAGCCACAGGCATTATATATAATAGTAACTCCTTCCATAGAAAGCAAGGCAATCTGCACTTAATGAATGAAATAATGGTCAAAACTGAAAGGAATATTTTAAAACAGAGGAGAGGAGATGGTGTTTCCTAAGTTAAGCTACTTAATTGATGCGTGAAACTCACTTTCATAACCAATGGACAGGAGGATACTCCAGTGATGTTAAACAAGAGGTTGCATGCAGTACAGAAAGCTAATAAACAAGGAAGAGAAAAAAACTTTTCCTCTGGACTGGTAATTTCATCATGGGCCATTCTTGTGTGAAATTTTTCTTCTGTGTCAGTCATGCTGGCCAGCCACAGAATCAGGGTGATCTGATCCAGGATATCAGTTCCCATTCTTTTTTCCGTTGAATACATGATTCCCACAAACTCAATGGAAATTGCATCTGGGACAGCAATGGTTAAGAATTCATTTGGATTATGACTAGAGGTTTTTTATTAAAAAAAACCCAAACCTGTAGAGAAATTATATTAATGTAAAGTACATAAAGCAATGTGATTCTTCCACTGTAAAAACTGAAGATATCCTAAACTTAAGAATTTTATGGGGCATCCATAATTTTATAATTTGGGGCTACAGTGGTTTAAACCTCAGCAAAAGTGATTGAAACAAGGTTTCTTTAGGCTACTTTCAAGGTATGTCTCTTTAATATGACTATTTGATAGATCAAATATTCCACTGAAATTTTAAAACAAAGCTTTCTCTTTATCTGTAGGAGCACTGTGAAAGCATAGAGCCCCTTCTTCTGTAAAATCTGATGTAAGCTGTGCATCTATAGTCCGTTTTTGTAAAAATTAATCCAGTCTCTTCTGAGACACAGGAAGATTCCTCAAGACTTTTGCATGTATCTTCTTTTACTGTTCTTGGGTTTTTTTTATTTTAAGTTTGTTGCTTTTTTTTGGTCTGATTTTCATGTAGTTATTTTCTTTGTGTCTTCTGATATGTATTTCGCTCTCTCCCAAAGTCTCACTGACGCTCTTCTGCTTCTTCCTTTGGCACACCTTTTGACTTTCCTACTCTTCTCATGCAAGTACCGACGGATGATGTTTCTCTTAAGATACTGAAGTATCTCTGAGTCTAGATCACCTGTGCAATGAGGTTACGTGGTAATTTGTCACACCAGCCAACAATTCAAAATGGGTTTAGTAGCTCTAATAAATAGCCTGGCATAAATATGTGAAAACCAAGCCCCTCTTTATGTGAATAGGAAAACCTGTAAGTTGCTGGAATCATTATTTAAAGACTTTTCCAATTGTGACAAGAATCACAAGACCAAAATTATGGTGCATTTTATGTATGTTTAACCATTGAAGAAGCAGTAAAAGGTAAGACAAATTTACAGCCCTGCATAGTATGAAATATCTCGAGACCACTTCGACATGTGCATATGCATTCTGAAACTACAGAATATGGAGATTTTAAAGGTGGGCTAAATCACCTGAACACTTTTGTTATCAAAATAACATAGTGAATTGGTAGTAATGTCAGAAAAGGCTTTTCTTAACATTCTGTTACAGTTCCGTAGAATATTTAAAAATTCAGGTCCAATAAAGACATATAAACCTAAGCTTTATTAATCATATCTGCCAGTGCACAAATATGCACATTAACAGAACATTATAGCCATCTCACAGCTAGTTCGAGGATGTAATTCCTTGCTCTTCCTTAATTAAACATGAATTCCAAAGTCATGTCTCAGAATAAACTGGACTCATTTTAAGACCTAATCAACATTATTTTTGTTACTATACGTTTTCCATTCATTGTGACCACTCTTTTTTCTTTTTTTTTTTTTTTTTAACTCTGTCTGGGTTATCTGCACTATATGCTAAACCAAACCAAACCAGACCAAGAAAAGGAAAGAAGAGCTTTAAGTTTTCTGTGACAACACAGGGAGTGCCACTCTCTAAAAGTGTTTGCTAAGGATCTCAGACCTCTGACCCAACAGACAGTCAAACACATACAGTGTGCACACACTAAAAATCACGATCATTATCTGAATCAAATCCTTTCTTAAGACTCTCAAAGTTCTGCTTGGCCTAGGTGTTAGACTGATGCTTTGATGGAATGTTATAATTATTTTTTAATTTTTCTTTTTTACTTTTTCTTGAAGTAAATTCTCTTTAAGATTAAAAAAAAAGTCTGTTAACCCTGTATTACCTACATTCACTGCCCTTTCTTGACCAAAACACTTCATTTCATTTTGACTGGAATGTAGAGAGATGGTGTTGCTCACTGTCAAATGGGTTGAAGAAGAGTTTCAGAAACACATTTAGCCACAGAGGCCAAGTCAGTCTCTGTATAAGCCAAGGGCCTTTTAGGTTGCTATATAATTTTTCTCAAATGCAAGATGTTCTTCTGAAGCATTATGGCTTACACGATGAGAAATGAAAGGAGACAACAACAGGTGTGTTAGAATATGCCATTTACCTTCTTTCAACTGCTCTGGCTCAGTTTCTGGCTTTTAGTTTTGCTACATGTGTAGAGATTAGACATTTCTTCTTTTAAAAAAATACATTTTAAACACATAGGTACATATTTTGAAATAAAAATATAGGATTCCAACATAAAAGGAATTTAGAGACTAAAACTGACAGCAATTTTCTGTAATAATTTTGCCATTATTGTAGGACTGTACTGGGATCATAAATAATGCCTTCAATAAAGATAACAACTATAAGAAAATCAGTACATTAAAAACATTCAGTCTGGGCCTCTGTTTTAAGTGATTTTTTTTTCCCCCTGCTCTTATGTCACTATGTAGTATATAAACATAACGTTGGTGAGGAGAAAAAATACTGCTTGCCAAATCAAATACAGCAAATCAAGAGGGCACTGCAGCACTATCATCTGTAAACTCCTAATTAAAAAAAGGTGTTGAAAATGAAATTCAGTGACTATGGGACTTGTGCCATTAAATACAGATTATCAGCTGTAGTTTTCAGACACACTGAACAGAGTGGTGCCACATGGCAAAGACAGCTGCACTTTCTTACGGGGGAGATCCCCGACATTTTCTTCGTGGTACTTCCGGAAATACACGTGTAAGCATGGTTATGAAAGGCTGGTGTGGGATGAATGGCACAAATGGTGCCATTGTGAAGGTTTCCAGCTGTAATAGCAACTGGGCCCTCGCTCCACTTCTCTGCTTGTGCTCTTCTCGTTTCAAGAGCGGGCATGGGACCAAACAAATTTTACTTCACCTTTCTTACGCTATTTTAGAGAACAGTGTTATCAAAATAAGAACCTGACGCAGAAGAATGCGGTGATAATAGCTCTGTGTAACCACTTCTTCACTTCTCATGGTACCACAGGTTTTTATTTTGGGTGGACAGAAGGCAAAGTGAAACTTTCCTGTCACAGATTAGGACAATGACGAAATGCATTTTAGCAGTGCTGCTTTTTTCACTTTTTACTCTTCTATTTGAGGCTTCTGGTTGTGATCCCGCAGATCCAGGAATAACATTATTCTAGCTGCTGGACTTTTCACCAAGACTTCTCTGTTGCTTCATGTTGCGTCACATCACTGACTATTTAGTTGATATTAATTAGCACAGAAATATTTTAAAAATATTTTTTCATGGTATTCCGTGAGAAACTAATTTTCAAAATTACACAGAAATTAATCAAGGTAAAAAAAATGTATTGAATAACGATCAGATACAGCTTTTTCTTTAGAGTTCATATCAATGTAAACCAATATTTTGCACAAAGAAGTTTAATACAGTGGATTACTCTCAGACATTCGACTGTACTTTCATGCAAAAGACTTGTATTCCTATTCAACGTTTGTGTTACATGGCATGCAGTATTATCTTACTATCTTGCCACGTTATCTATATTATGACCTATTGTTCCTTATTTCACAAGACAAGTAGTTTTCAAAACAGATATGTTGCTTTTTCTGGACTAAGACACCTGCATGAAAATATAGTATATTTTCAAAGGTACTGATATTCTCATTTATGGTACTTCCACTTCTGACAAGGTAACAAAGGCTTACCTCCCTGCATTTTCACAGGTCACATCGACATAAATGGAGTAGGGTTTTTTGGTAAAATAATATTTGTGGTTTCTCACTGCTGCTCTGTTGCTCTGGCTCTATTGAGTTTCGTAGAAATCAAAGATTGTGAAGACCTAATGGGTTATCTAATGCTTTTTTATACCACTGTAGGATTGTTCCTTAAAGTATATTCTTCAGTATTTTGTCTTGCAAAGAACAGGAGTCCACTATTTCCCCTGGGAAACTTTTCAACAGTCTAATAGAATTCACCATTAGGAACATTTTCCTTTTGTTCAGCTTACATTTTACTTCATTTCGTTCAGCTACTTCTATTTAATGATAATAATCTGACAATCATACAATATCATCTTTCCAGATACATTCCCAAACACTTGGAACCTAATTCTGCAGTCATTACTAATGCACAATGTCCTACCAGCAATGAAAATTTAGCCTTCAAATACAATTTTGCAAGGTGCTGTGCACATCCTGCAGAGTGTTGTGCATCTCTCAAATTCAGCACCTCCAGATTAAATTCAAGCCTTTTGCCTTTGTTTTCAAACCTCCTCATGACATTGCTCTACCTTATTTGACCTAGACATTTGACCTGCCTTTGCCCTCTCTTTTCTACTGATGATGTTACCCTTGGTGCCCTGGCTGTCTGTTCCCCTCCTAGTCTGTGTTGTTTTGTCTCCTTTCCATTTGCACAGAGCATCCTCAGTGAACTCACTGAAACACCCACTTCTGAAACACCCACCTTCTCCTTAGCAGGAGCTGTGGCTGAACTCCAGTTATTAGCACTGAAATCAAAGGAATGTGGGTGATCTTTTTCGATGTTTGGGAATATATTTATTTTGCAAGTTGCAAACATTGAGGTAATCAACACTAAGGTAAACTCCCTGTTGCTAAGCAGCAACAGTTATTTAATTTTTGCCATGAGGTTTTCATCTCTCCTCTTGTTTTATCCTGTTCTCAAACTTGTGTTGAGATGGCAGTAAAAGTAAACTTCTGTGTGAAAAACAAATGTTGCTGCAGAAGTACAATGCCTAACAAAAGAAAAAAAAAAAAGCGTTCTTAGTAGGAAAACAGTAGTAGTATTAGTTTCATCTTTAAATTCCAACAGGGCAAAAAAAATCCGCAATTTTCAATAGGCTTTGTACTTAAACATTAAATGTAGCTTGGGCTTCAAGTAAATTAATAAATAGAAACTAATTAGAAGAAAATTTCATTTTCTGAGTGAAGCTTTTGAGGAAACAGCCCTGTATGTGCAAATACTGCCTAGATGAAAATTCACGTGCAGGGAACGATTTAGTGTACTGAAGCCCACTGATGACTAACCTGTTTGACATGAACCATGGAAGTATTTGCAATCAGTCTGATCTATATTTTGCACTGTTATCTGCAAATTAACAGTTATTTGCTCAAGTGTTATTGGTGCATTTTTATGAGCTGTGTCCAAGCTGTTCGCTAAGTAAGTATATATGTCTATCTGTTGTCCTCTGTTGAAAGTACCCTCAGAGTTTTCAGGCTGATGTGCATATTACATCTGAAAGTGAGTCTGCTTTGCTGCAAAGGGTTATTTGAGGAAAGCGAGGCAGAAGAAGTATTGCTGGTGCATCCAGCGGTCCCAGGTTGAATGCACAACAAGAAAGGAGGTTCAGTCAAGAGCCATTTTAATTTAATTTATCAGAAAAAAAACCCACGTATTTTCCATGTTCTTTCCAATCTTGTGTGGAAACAAATCTGTGAAGAACATATGCTGGTTTTAGCACTAGTTCTGTTGCTACCTTTTATTACCTTCTGCAACTCCTTTGGGAACTATCTTGGTTTTATTTTTTATTTGACCTGACGTAAGTATCTCTCAGTTTTACAAGAAGACATTTATCCGTTTCACTGATACCTAAATTTCCTCCTGCTATTTGCCTTAGGCCTGTGTTGTATTGTCTCTGGACAGAGGCCTATGCACTCTTATGGCTCCCACAGTGTGTGAGCAATGTCTTTAAATTATCATCACTTAACAGTTTGCCAAAAGAGTTCTCCGTTACTAGAAGGGAAATCAATTTGGTTTACAGTTATTGTATACCAGAATTCTCCTGTGCCCTTAGACAACAAAATAAATGTTAACAAAATATGCAATTTTGCAAGTTATTTGGTTAATAAATTTTTGTTGTTGTTGTTGTAATATTTAGTTATTTTTAAGATCTTGTGCTTTGATATTTTTTGCCAAATCCACCCACTCATAAATCAGCCTCCAACAAAATAACAGAATCGTAGATGTCCTGAGTTGGAAGTGACCCACAAGGATCATCGAGTCCAACTCCTGTCCCTGCACAGGACAACCCCACAGTTCACACCATGTGTCTGAGGGTGTGAGTACTGAAAGTTAATTTAGTAAAAAGTGCACCTTAGCACCTTTGTTACTTATCTTTCTCTTTTCTTTGAGCCTACAGAAAATTTATATAAAAATTTTCCTCTAGAAACTTAGTTTTAGGTGTGATGTTACCACTGTATATGGAATAGAGAAGCCTCTCCTGCCGTAGTTCTCAGCTACCTTAGTGCCTTTCTACAAACTCTTAATTGACAAGGTGAGATTGTATTCCTCCATTTACCCCAGACTGCTCACACTTATTTTAAAACAGACTGATATTATTTATTTCAAAAATGAGAAGCGTAGCCACAAAGAGACAAAAATCCCATGCACACACACACTCTCCCTTACCAATTACGTTGCCAGATAACAGCCACATGGCCAACCAAAGAGCCAGTTTTTTAGTTTATCTGGTTAAATGTTAACTGTTTTTTACCCTCCCCAAAGAGAGTAGGGTCTAGTAAGCAAATCAGAATAGGAACTGATTTGTCAGCTGTGGGATCCTGTGAGCAACTCCAAAATCTGAGTTAGAATTTGCAATGCACTCTCTGATGGGAAAATTCGTGTGACTTGAAATATATCCTTACGAAATCAAAATATGAATTTTAAGCTTATAATTCATTTAAGCAGTAGATGAATATGAAAAACTCAGGGAACTATGTATATTCTACCAGGTGGTGACTTTCATTCAGTTCATTCTTATTTTTTTTTTAACCAATGAAATGATAGGACCTGGATTTTGTTCGCAGCAAAGATGTATTTCTGGCAAAGTAGTGCAACTGACTGCTCACTTGAATGTTTAATTTAATGCTCACTTATGCAGAAGCATGCCAGCTGCTTATGCATTAAAAAAAACTCTCTGGTATCATCTGTCTCTTATCTTACTCACTGACATGGCCCAACTTTACTTAGTTTATTAAATATGAGCGCTTTGCTTGACTACAGATAAGTACACATCCTCATGTCACTGAACCGCTCTTTTCCTAGCCTAGCGGTTACAACTTTAAAAATTTGGTTTCCTTGGTACAATCTATGTTTTTACAGCAACTACTGAGTATACTACAAACTTTTCCCGTGTAGTCTTTTATTTTAATGCTATTTGCAACCTGGCAATATTTTGCTACTGACGTTTTGTGGTAGAGAACACACAATTGATGAGATTTTTAGTATCTTCCATGCTACACAGAAAAAATATAGTACCTCTCAAGCCTGCGATTTGATGGGAACCCAAAGATAGTACAGCTTTCTAACCCACCCCTCTGCCAAATTGCATTGAAAATCTTACTTCAAACTTCTTGTCCACGGTCATCTGTATTTTCAGAAAAGATAAGCACTCGTTCTTGCTGCTGAAATAAATGGAAGCACATAGCACTTCTAGAAACCAGATTTTTGAGCATTAATACTTGTTTTTTTCCTTGCAACAATTGTCTGTCCTTGATATTATTTTGCTGTTAATATCACTGTAGAAATAGTAAAAAAATAAGACCATTTGTATCACTAGGAGCTGAGACTTTATTTTCGGGGGGTTTTAGATTACTTTTTTTTCATTTTCAGATAAGCAGAGAAGTGAAGTTATGGCATGGGTGTTTGTTTACATCAGTATTCGCAGTGCCATCTTGAAAATGCATTTGGAAAGCTGTCATGAAAGGGAAGGTTGTTTTGACACAGAATCCAGGAGGAAGAGCAAAAACATTTAAAACAAGAGTCGGTGGTGGTATCTCAATGGAATTGCTGGAAGAGGTTGCGTTGCTAATAAAACTGGTGCTCATGTGTTACTCCTAGGCCAGAAAGGCATCTAATCACATAGCCGGTGCCCATAGCACACTGTGGTAGTGGCAGTGGGATAACTGTCACATCACTGACACCCACGAGCATCACCTGTGAAGGGCAACTTTAGGAGTTTGCCTTGGATTGTGTCCTGGGGGTCATTAACTGGCTCACGGGGGAGGCTGGCCATGCTGCGGGGCCTGTTGTGATAGGACAAGGGGTGATGGTTTTATAGTAAAGGAGGAAGATTGACATGAGGAAGAAATTGTTGGCCCTGAGGGTGGTGAGAGCCTGTCCCAGGTTGGCCAGAGGGGTGGTGGATGCCCCATCCCTGGAGACATCCCAGGCCAGGCTGGAAAGGGCTCTGAGCAACCTGAGCTGGTGAAGATGTCCCTGCTCACGGCAGGGGTGTGACTGGGTGAGCTTTGAAGGTCCCTTCCAACTCAAACTATTCTATGATTCTGTGGTGCTGTGCCCAGGCACAGAGGAGCTGTGCAGAGGGAGGGCGGATCAAGGACGCACTGAGCCAGAGAGTACGGGGGGGATCAGTGAACCGTTTCGTGTGGTGAAAGATGCAGGATGCGTGATGGCCAAATCTCCTGGCTAACAGGGCTCACCGGGAACTGGGCTGCTGCAAGGAGGTGGGAACATGAACTAGAGACATGGAGCTCAGCGAGGGCCTAAGGCTGCTCTCAGAGCAAGAACAAGCTCCCAAGGAGGCTCAGTGTCTGCATCAGCGCAGGGTGTTGACATACAGGAGGATGCTGAAGGGGCCTTTGCCCTGGGGATGGAGATATGAGTCATGTAACTCTCTCCTGAACTCTCTCTCTTCTTTCCAAAGAAATAATATTAGAAACTTAATTTTCATCACTCACTAAGTAGCAGGAGAATCACATATACATGTTGTAAAAAGTTAGCAAACTCTTAAATGCTGCCAGTAAGAGGAATAAGTCTTTCTGTATGTATTGTTCTAACCTTTACATGAGAGAAAAATTGTAATATTTTGAAACTGAGCATATACGCATCTAAAGTGTGCATATGTGAACCTGTATAGATATACACATTACGCTTATATATGTAAATGTACAAAAGATAAGCTTTGAAATTTCTTAACCGTATGTATCTGCTGATCTACTGAATGACCCCACTTTCTTTCTCTCTCTCTCTTTTTCAATTCTTTTTTGTTGTTGTTGTTGTGACAAGAGTGAACCCAAATCACCTCTATTGTTTTGATTATATAGTTTAAGTCATCAGACTTAAGGCTAGGAATAGCATGATGTAGATCAGTGGGAAAAAACCAACATAATAACCAAACAGCCATAAGAGATTAAGACATAAACTCAATTCTGTTCCCTCTCGTGCATCAAAAAATATGTCATTTTCCTTTTTGCAAATACTTATGCATGCAAGAATACCCTTCAGGGTAGTTAGATGACTCAGATGCATAACATTAAACACAGATATTGCAGCACTGAGTTCTTGTTGACTGAATTCCTTTTACAAGCCTTTTAGTCACATCTGTGTGTCACTATGGATAGCCCTTGCACAGGTGTGACCCCACCACAGCTCAGCCTGAAGAAGCATTTACTCCAAAGAGATAATAATTTATTTTCAGGAATAGGATACTGGAGCATGTTTGTGAGGACTGCAGTCAGAAAGTGCTCTGTGTGGACTGATGTATTGGATTATCTAAGAGGGATAAATATGAGAAAATAGCAGAATATCTTGTTTGTGATTTAACCTGTAGTTCCAAAGAGTGACTTAATTTGGTATGCTCCTGTTGAATGGTCCTTTGTTTTTTGATATAAAGTACAGCTGGCTGTTTTCCATTTTGAGTAACAGGTGACAAAGGAAGCGTCATTTTTTTTGCCACAATTTGCAATGACAGTACTGGGAAACCAAGTAAAATGGAGAAAACAGCTTTTTGTTTATTTGTTTAATGGGTTGTTATGCAAGCAGAGCTGAAACACTTTGTGTTTTAATTGCTTTCAAAGATCCCTGTCCTGTAAATGCTTTGGCTCCAGCAGTGTCAGTTTTCTGTGTTCCCTCCTAAAAATGAGGGGTTTTTCTCCATTGATCCACTTCCCTGCCCCTGTGCTGATGTTTGCTGGCTTGGGACCCAATGCACATGCTTTACTTCATGTGCATTAGTCGTGGCATTGAACTCAAATGTGGGAGGTGACCTTATGAAACAGCTAATTCATGAACGTGCAATACGTTATTCTTATATGCTTGCACTTCTGCAAACACAGGCAACAAACATGCCTTGCATTGCAGCCCGAAAGACAGAGCTAGTGGGTAAGAAACTTTAATCTAAGATATAAAGACAAATTAGTACGGTGAAAGATTAGCAGCTCCTAAATGTGTGATACAGTTTTGGGGATATGATTTTTATTTTTTTTTAAGGTTAAAAAAAATCCAACAATGAGTATGTTTGTAAAATGGTTATCCATGCACTTCTGAGAAATGTTTTCTAGAAAAATATGCTTTTGTACTTTATATTCTTACATACTTTTAAATTGCAAAACAAATTTACTTAACTTCAGAGAATGGCAATATCTGGAGGACATATATATTGGATGTCTTTTCCTGTATGACACTTAGACATCTTTGAAATTTGAAAAGAGATATTTTATGTAGCTTCATTGAATGTCTTGAGGATATGAATGGTACTGCCTTGAAGTTATAAGTAATAAATGCTTTTCCATCTCTCTTTTCTTTAGACAGTCTGAACTTTGTCATAACTTCGGAATGGAAACTTGTGCTAACCACGGTCATAACATAACTCAGGATTGGTTGTTTCGGAAGTCTATTTTTAACCCACTCATACTAAGCATACTATTATCATATTAAGACAATATTTGCATGTAATGTTATGTGTCCAGATAGTCTGATCTAGCAAATGCTGGAAAAGATGCACTTGCTCATATCACTCAGGTTAATCCAAACTCTAAAAAGAATATTTGTCAACCCTAAATTTGCTTGCATATTTACATCTCCGTAATACGTCTTTCTAATGGTCAACAATGGGACACAACAGTAATATTTTTGATTCTGCCTCTGCAGAAACTTCAGCAGTTTTAAGGAAATTACCTCAGAAAGGGGAAAATTAAAAGTAGGAAAGGAAAAAGGACACTTTTGCATCTACAAAGCAGGGAAGAACAACCTATCCTACATAAATACGTGATTCCATGCTTTCCTGTGTTAAAAATGCTGCAATGGAGCAAAAGCTGCAAGTGCTTTTCCATGTAAAGTTGCTGCTCACATGCAAACATGCCCTTACACCACCAAAAGTATAGGTATTATTCTTAGCTCTCCTATGTCAGCTTTTCAGTTTGCTTCTTGAACTTCTTTCCAGAGAAAGGTGTCATTCTTGCTTTCTAGCTGAGGAAACTGATTTAGAAAAACCAAAGCCTTGTCTAGGAGTGGAGTATATCTACCAGGCTTCATGGCTCCCTACCTAAAGACTCGCATCATACCTGAGTATTTTTCATTGAAACACCAAAGCTAGTTTGCAGGTGCATCTCAATAGCCTGATTCCTTCTTTTATTTACCTGGTGTACTTTGGAGTATATCTTGATGCGATTCTGCTTTATGTGTGTGGGGTGGACACAGGCTTGGAACGGAGTTTTGGTGCCATCAGATGGACACACTACTTGAAGCTGGGTGCCCACACGCCTGAAAGAAAGTCTTCGTCCCTTTTTCCCAGTTCTGTGGGGGCTGCCTGCAAGACTACTGATAATTTAGGTCTAGTGCTAAAGGCAGACAAGACTTGTGTGGGTCTTTGGATACTTGCCATAGTAAGAACTAAATATTGTGTCAGTGGCTTGGTCTGCCCTGTCCTGGCTGTCTGAAGGCACAGGTCAGCCACCATCCTATGTGTGATGCTCTCTGGTGACGAAGCAATGAGACTATTTCAGATCAAAATCAGGCTGCAAACAATCACCTGAAGCGTGGAAATGGTCAAGGAAATCTGAGCTCAGATATGAACTCAAGACACAATGGGACAGTTTCAACGTAGCCCAGAATGTCTAGATTGTTTGTATCTGTGCAATCAAAAATTAGTTTATTCTGGCCTCTTTGGTTAGATACAGGTAGTTGAGGCTTCAGATGGTAAAACGGTACCAAGCCCTACACAAAAAAAATCCCAGGTAAACAGATGCTGCTCAGTCCTGCAAAATTGTCTAGTAGATTATTTGTTCTCTAAGCTGATTCCATGCCCAGCAAATATATTTCTAAAAGAGATTTCTTGTACGAACCTCCACTAATAGCAATACTCATTACATAATGCCTTAAAACAACATTCCTGCTTTGAGGTAACAAGCCTCGCAATCAGTCACTGTACCAAAGAGTAAATTACCTTTGTATTCCCTTTTCACAGGTGTAGGGGTATACACAGATGTAAAGAGTCTACTAGATGTCAAGTACCAGGTATTACTAGAACTGTGGTTAAAACTAGGATTTTTCCAGTGCTGTTGGTATATACTTAGGGTGCTTGATATTGCTATTTCATTTTCCCCTTTAATAAAAATGAAGTTCTTGTGACAAGAATATTAAAGAGCAAAATATATATTAAAAAATTGTGTAATTATTTCTGTATCATGCTACCTTTAAAATGAATGATTCATCTTCTCTTAGTAGATGAGTGCACATCTGCATCAGTGTATTGCACACAGAACCAAAGGGAGGAGGTTTTGTCCTTTAAAGTTTTAGGTAAAGTTGAAAAATGAGCATGCTTTACAGCAAACATCTTTTCCTAATGCACTTAATAATTCTGTGTTTCAGAGCAGTGTATGGCTAGTGACCTGTCTTCCCAAGGAAAATGGTTGAGATGTCTGGAATTATTCCTGGAATTAGACCAGCATGAGGTCTCTTCTACCAATCTGAGGTAATGCTGCTGAAAGGCAAGAAATCCCAAGTGATGTATGTCCATCCGACTGTGCATTGACAATGTCAATGTTGGCAAAAATTCCACATGCCTGCAGCCAAAAAAAATAGAAAAAGGAGAATGGGTAAACCTGGGGACAGCGTCACTCTACGAGGCATGGTAAACGCAAAATCCTTTTCAAGTGATATTTAGTCGATGGAGCCAAAGGTTTCTTTCGGTGATGGGCTGATTTTTTAACAGTGATAGTCCAGACTTCTGCCATTCTTGAAGATTAGCTAACTAGTTATTCATGTAATGATACACAACTTGATGGCAAATACAAGTGTGTTGTAATTTATGGTTAATTTGAAGAGCCTTCACAGCTTACAGACTCCAGCAGAGGAAAATCAGACAATTTAAAAGGAGAATGTGGACGGCTGATGTTATATGATTCGATACTGCTCAGGCCTAAGTCTCCTGCTGAAAAAAACCACTCAAATTCTGCTTTCCTTTAACCTGGTGTACACCAGAAGAGATTTTGGTTGCAATTATTTTGTATCAGGGTGAGCGTGATGTAAAATGAGGGCAGAATCAGCCCTGCTGGGACATAACACACAGGCAGGTGTGATTTTTCTAGCGATATGCACGAAAACAAATTTGCTTGCTGTAGAATGACCTTTTGAAATGTTTTCTTTGAATGGTTGTAGATAAAAAGCTGTAGAAAATGTGCCCAGGTCTGAGATACATCTGTCTCATTCTTCTTTCTTGAGGTTACATAAATTATGTATGCCCTCTTCACTTTGGATAACAGTCTGGTCTTGGAAAGATATTAATTATTATGTAATAACTTCCACTAATTGTTTCTCCCTTTAGAGTATTTAAAAATTTGGTTGTGTTGACAATAGTAGAATATAATGAATGGTTGTTAAGACGTCTGTAGTATAAAATGAAATACTCACTGCTTCTGCTAATAATTTCAGCAAGACGAAGTCAGTATGATTTTAATGATATTATAGGTACATTATGCTTTTGCTACCATTTTTGGGAGGAAGAATAACTTTCAAATGTTTCTGCAGCTTATGCAACCTGAAAAAACTACATCAGGTTATTATCAGATAACACATTAAAATATCCCTAAACACATTTCAAACAGTGTACAAATCCTCCATGTTCAGAAATCCTGTTGACTTCAAAGGTTTGACCTGATTTTGGCAGGAGTTCTGTAAACAGGGGTTGAAAATCTAGGTTCTTAATAACAAAGGAATCCTGAACGCAAAAATACAGATGACAAAAATCAAACCCATTTAAAGAAAAAGCTTGACCTAAGATGTTTTTCACAAGTTCGTGAAGTATTTATTTCAGTTATCAAAACTCATGTATATACAAGCTAACATATAGTTGGTAAATGTATTATGTACTAGAACATGCAAGATTTATCAGTGTCTTAACATCTCTTAAAGACAAATGCTGCCTTGTTTCCTAATAACTGTCTCAATTACATTCCTGCTGCCAAGTCAAAATATGTCAAAATACATATACACAGTTATCATAAAGAGGAATTCTACACATAATTATATATGTATCTACATTCATACATATGTGCACCCACCTCTTATTTCTGGCGGTCTCTAATTCTAGAAATAAATGCTAATGTTGTTTTGAGGTGCTTTCTTGATGTGCACATTATTCTGTAACACAAATGCCCTGTCAATTTCTTACTTAATTTAAACAATATTTTATTAATTTAAAATGCAACACAATGTTTAATCTCTGCAGCATTTTTAATTGTAGCACCACTCTGTGAAAGCATTGATTTTTGATGTTGTTACTCATCTTGATCTTTTCTTAGATATATGTAACTCAGGTGCTGGTCTTTTCTGGTATAAACTGAAAACAATGGGAGAAGTACCATATTTAGAACGTGGTAAAATACAGTCTCCTACAAAAATGTAGCCTATTGGAAAGTAGTGAATACCTTAATTTAACAACAGGGTATGCACAGGAATACAAACTGCCTTGCAGTGCTATGTAACTATTCATCAGGGAAGCTTTGCTGGTTTTGTCTAAATGCTGCTGTGGTCCCACCTTAACTGCTGGACTTACAGCAAAAATCCCCAAGTGAACCAGCAGCATCTAAGTTGACTCACCCTCGCAAAAGAGTTCGAATAGGACAAATTTTGTGTTCAGCTGGGCTGACTTGGATCAGTAAGGTGGCTGGAGTTGATGTGGTATACGTCCATCTTCTGAAGAATAAAGATTTTTTGATACATTGTAATACCGACAGGTATTTTTTTACTTTTAAAAGAATAATATAAAATACCTACAGCTGATGCTACTCCTAACTTTTTTTTTTTCCTTTCTCTCTAGCCTAACGAATATTGAATATTTCTTTGCAAGTTGAGCAGGAATGGGGATTGAGTTCTCTCATCCAGGAACTTCCTGTTCTTGGTGGTGGAGGCCAGTTCTGACTCGCTCTGCAGAGATAACACCTAGACAGCCAATAATAAGGACAGGCATAAGGATTTAGGTGAAATTCAGGCTGACTGGTTCCAGGTCAGCTTTGTCTATGTAACTCACTTGTTCTGATATCACTTCTGGCTCCGCCAAACAGATAGGAGTTTGGTGGTGACTTTGTGATAGGCACATGTATGGACAACTGAACATGTCCCAGACAAGGCTGTTTTTTTTTTTCTTTTTCTTTGGAAAGTAAGAGTCCTGAGCAAAGCTCTGTCAATAGTATTTTCCACTCTCCTGCCATCACCACTACTGCAACCTGCCACTTGCTGCTTTTGTGCTTCTTTATGAAAGGAAATGACCCTGTGATCAGACAGCCTCTGCACTGCTGAAAGCGGCTGGTTTTAGTAACCAGGATGAAAACAAGTGGTAAAATACGTTTCAGCAGCAACCCCAAATCACTTCTCTACCTACTGTTTTAACTTATAAATGCTGTTCAGTTTTAATTAATTGATCAGTACAATCAGTTTTAAATGGTGTTACAGTTCTTCTAGGGTCTACGTGTTATTTGAACAGACACTCTTTTTGTCATAATTTTACAGAAAAAAACATGTCATGCATTGGAGTATATATGGCAAAGATAAAAAGGCAAGCTCTTCTCCTTGCATGAAAACCTTGGGAAGCTGTGAGTTTGGGAGTCTGTTGTAAGTCAATATTCCAAAAGTGTCACTAGAAGAGAATTGTGCAGCCGAGCTTTTGAAACTTTGGAAGTGTAAGAATTAAAGCTTCCTTTGAAGCCATTCTGACACTGTCGCATACTGTTTTTTTCACTTTATTCAATCAGCAGAGTTTGAAGGTAAGATCTTCAAAGCTGTAGTGCCGGTTTCTTTCATTTGAGCCAATGGAGTAACCAATAGCTGAGGTCAGACACCTTCCTGTATGTGGGCAGCTCTCAGAGGGAGAGATGACACGTACTTGGTCACCAAGTTATGCAGCAGAGACATCAGTGAAATACAGGGTAGGGGAGCTGCTGGGGTGAGCTTGGTAGCCCTGGAGTCTCACAAAAATTGTAAAATGGGAATTTTATTTGCGAAGTGGGTATTGGTTGTCTGTCTGTGAAGGAAGTATCATGCTGAGAAATAAGGGCTATAAACGGAGCGGAGTTCTTCTGAGCACAGTAGAAAATAAATGAGAACAGATCTTTTATTTCCTGAATCACACCTAAGTGTGTTTTGCTTTTGCAAATAAACTTTTTAAAGCTTGTGCTTTTTGTTGTTGCTGTTGTTTTGTTTTGGTTTTGTTTTGTTTTTTTTCTTTAGATGCTTCATATAACTCCCCTTGCCACTGTGGGATGCTATAGATATAGATATGTATGTATGGAAATAAAACTAGGAGACAACTGAATATGGTGCATTTTAGAGCACAGGACAGTAAGAATACCCTTGGAGAGCTCTGTCTGAAGACTGCAAGGCTGGTTCTTATTTTCAGAGATGCTATTTTCAGTATTAGTTCATTCTCTGTACTATTTTTTTCTGAAATAGTTAAAAAATGTGTGTTGCTTACATACCCTGTTCAAGATGTGTTGCAAAGTTAAAGCAGTAGGAAGGTGATTGAAGGATGTTTTTTAAATTCCAAATCCATTCAGTGTCCCAAATATTGTGACATCATGTAATACTGTCATAGAATCATAGAGCCACAGAACAGTTTGGGTTGGAAGGGACCTTCAAAGCTCATCTAGTCCAACCCCTGCCATGAGCAGGGACATCTTCACTCAGATCAGGTTGCTATGCATGCTGTGCAGGCTAGGACAAAGTCTTTAGGTCTAGATTTTTCTAATTATCATTTAGAGCCTCCATGAAACCATTGCATGGACAACAAGGTTTTGGGCTGGGAGAAGCAGCACATGGGGCACCGGCACAGACATGTGTGCAGAACTCACTGAGTGTTTGTCAGTTTGTGTGATGCTTTGACAACTCTGAGCCCTCACATCCATATTTCTAGACTATATCTTCTGATTTTCATGGACTATGCCTCATGTGAAATAAATACGGTAGGAATAGAAACAATTGGTACTTCCCATGTACGAAAGATGATCTAATTAACCAGTGCAAGAAAGATTTGGAACAAAGTGAAAGCAACAATTAAAAGCACCACACAGCTCATTATTTTCTTTAAAAACATGCAGTGAATATAGCCATCTGAATCAAGTAACTGTGATAGCTCCCAGGAAGGCACACAAAAATTCTTACAGGTAGTGCTAAGGATGTTTCCTCCCTTGAATTATGGATTTATTTCATTTCTACTGCATAATATCACTGAGGGGTAACCAGCTCTTATGCTGGGAGATGTTCTGAAACAAGATGATGAGGACAGCATAGTGTTTCTTAAGACTAGCATAAGAACAGTCTCCTCTGAGAAAGAAAACACTTTTTTGTCTTCTTGTTTCTAGCAGGAAAGTAGTGATGGTGGTACTGCCACAGTTTAGCACTAATAGAATAATTCTTGTTTAGAAGGAAGTATAATGTTATTGTATTTGATTAATTCTGTTATTTCCACAGGATTTTAGAAATTAAAGAAATGGTTAATCTCCCATGTAGGCATGTAGGTATCTCACAGAAGGGAAGGTACTTGACATCAAGTACTGAAGGCAAGTTTTGTTCTGTGTTCCTGTTGCAGCCAGTGGGAGTTTACCTTTCTTGTTCAAAGGGATGACGTTAAACCCTCTATCACCTACTTTTGGACAGAAACCAATAAACTGATTCTGAAACCATTCCTCCGGTTGGCAGATCTGCTGAAATCAGTGGATAAAGCTGGATGAATCAGCCTCAAGTTTCCATTAATCAAAACATATTTGGTACAGTATGAGAACCACCAGAAAGTAATAACACACTTAGGTGATCCAGTCTCCTCTGTTTTAAGATGTGAGGCAAGCAGGAACCCTTGGAATCGAAGGCCATCTGCCTATGTTGAGCCTTATCTATCAAATTCAGTATTCTTTAACATCACCATATCAGGATCAACATAGTTAGACATACAGCAGATAGCTCGCTTGTCATAATAAACAGGGTCTTCTTAATTGTTACCTATTGCTAGTGTGTTTCTTAAACAGTTACCAACAGAAAACCTGAATGTATTATCAAAGCAAAAGGTTTTTGAGGCAGTTTACACATTGACTTTTCATTTTCTTAAACAATAGCAAATCTGTCAGTATTTCATAAGCAAGAACATACATCTGATTTAATATTGAATTACACTACTGATGAACGAAATGCCAGTACTGGATGGGTGGAACAATTTTAAAGAAAAGTCTATCTCTGCACGTAGGTTTTGCTTTGTCACTGTGCTGTACCCTATATCAGAAGAACAAAGGCTGTATGCATAATAAGGCTATGCAAATGAGGTGAAATCAGCAAAAGTCTGGTGGGGGAGGGGAAGATGAAAAATATGGCCATCAGTATAATGACCAAGGAGTAGAGAATTTAAATGTTTAATGCTTGCACATTCCAGTTCATTTTTCTGTCATATTTTTGAATGTGCAGACCGCGGCTCCTAAAAGACCAAACAGAAAATATTTCTCTTTTGGACCAAATGGATTAATAACATTGCTTAACAGATTGTGCAGATATACCTTCCCAGCCTACAGCTATTTACTTTTATCTTTTAAAATAGAAGAAGCATGGTAATAATTAGCAGGGATAATGGAGGAGAGAGAGAAACCCTGCTATTTGTGTTTTTGGTGTTTTTTTTTTTTTNTTTTTTTTTTTTTTTCTTACCCTGCTGCACTGTCTGGATGCCCACTCCCCATCTCAGCCATGATGGAAGCTCAGAGTACAATAGAAGCACAGCAACAATATGAATTACAAATACACGTATATCTTACTGCACGGCCTTTCCCTCCCCCTCCTCTAAATGAACGTAGTCTAAAAATATCCTCCACTCTAAATTGCTTTACTACAGAGGCAACATCTTGCAAAAGCACAATGGTTACTTACAGAAGAAAACAAAACCTCAGACCCCAGACGGAATAATGTTAATGTAAATTATTCTGCATTTGACTGCAAATTAACTATCTTTTTGAAGTATGTGAGTCTCATTTAATAACATGGAGTGTGTGGCCATGTTAAGAGCAATAGTCTTTTATTTATGGTGAATTTATGAGGAATATCTTGTTGCTTCAATGAAAAAAAGGGGGAACAATGTAGATGCTACACATGATAAGTACATGTTGTTTTGTTTTTTGTTGTTTTAGCCTGGTGAAAGTAATTTATATCAGCTTTTGGAAAAATATTAATTGTCAATTATTAGTTCACAAGTGGATATTGAGGAAACAAGAAAAGCGGAAAAACGAAGAAAAAAAGTAAATGGAATGCATACTAGAATTATTTTTTGACTTTAGACCCTGATTTGGCAAATTGACCTGCAACAAATTACTCGTATGAGTAAACTGCTTATATTAAGTGTAGCTACTTACGCGCAAGAACTTGCAGAATCAAGCACTGGTCTGTATAAATTTAGAAAATAAATCATTGATGAAATGCACTATATCCTTTTGTTTACAAGATGGAAATGTCTGTTTGGCAATAGTAAAACGTCCTAATGAAAGGCTTTCTTAAAGAAGTGAAAATTAGCTAGGTATGAATGACTTCCTTTGAACTGATTAAATCCTTCCTTTACTTTCTACCAAAAGAAAAACTAAAATGAATAACTCTTTCTTTACCATTTTAACTCCTTTGTGAAGAATGTTAACACTGCCAATGTCAGAGTGTGGGGCTTAATCAGCACAATTGACAAGGATTTACAAACTTTGTCATTCTAAATGCATTTACATATACACAAGCATGCATGTGTACATAAATTCATTTTATTACAGCCATTTTACACAAACAGAAGCTTAAGTAGTTGAACTACTAAAAAACCCAATCAAAATGCTCTTCATATATCTGTAAGTCCATACATGTCTTGAAATTGTCTCTTAAAAAAAAAAAAAAGAAAGCAAACAGCTAAATTATGGAAATGCAGACTGCATTACAGAATATTTGCCAGTTATATCTAGATTCTTATTTGAAATTCCCAGAAGAATATATGCATGCCAGTGATATAAACCACAGAAACAGGGGGAAAAAAAAAAAAAAGTAGAACACAGGGACTTGTAAATAAATCCATGAATATGAAGAAGCAGGGGTGCTAAGATTGTGCGTGTTACTGGTACACTTCTTCGCCTGACATTTGTGAGATGTAGTATTGCCAGCTCTGCAGTGTGGGGAATATGTGTGTGTGTGTGTGTGTGTGTGTGTGTTCATATGTATGTATGTGTGTGTGTGTGTTCATATGTATGTATGTATGTGTGTGTGTGTATGTGCGTGTGTGTGTTTGAAAGACAGGAGGGAGGGAGGAGGAAGGGAGAAGTGGGGGGAGAGGAAGAGAGGTGGGGACAGGCAGACACAATAAAGCATAATGACATTCCTGCATGTCTAATAGCTTAAATGTGCTCTGTCTCTCTGTATCCTATTGCTATCGATATTGCAAGCAGAGTCACAGAAGCAGTTAATACTCCATCAATAGTTCGTCTTTCATTCAAGTATTTTTTGACAAGAAAAAAAAAAGAAAAGAAAGAAAAAAAGGAGGAAAAAAGATTTGTAGCTTCAGGTACAGGGAAAAATGAAATGTTTACTTTATGGTATTTTCAAGATACAACAGTGTTTGCATGCCCCACATGCTTAACGGGCTGCTTGCCAACCATAAAATCCTGGCATTAAATTATTTATGTCTTAGTTATGTAGCACACCTTATAAATAGTAAATTAATATTCATAGTTCCAGTTTATCTTTTAACAACAGTGTATTTCTAAAAATTACAGTTTTAGGGACATAAGATGAAGCCAAGCCCATAGCTAGCAATCCACTTTCTTGATATTATTTGGCTCCATGGTGGCTGTTTTGTGAAAGTACAGGGTATTTTTTTTGTTTATTTGATGGATGCTGTGGCTTTAACAAAGAGTGACTGAGTTGTCTTAACAAAGACGAGGAGGGCTGAGCATGTTGCTTACAGGAGAATAATCACCTTCCAGATCTCTTAAATCCACACTGTATGTAGTGTGGGTCCTGAGTGGCTTTTGTTTTGAATGTCTTTTGTAAGCATTTAGGCTTTGGTGGCATTTTTTTTTTTTTCCCCCCTGCATCAAACGTCAAGTTAATTTACAGGGTGCTATTACTGATATGTTTCCTTGGTCTGTGGTTTTCTGTGAAAGCCAGGCAGCTGAGACCAAGTCTTGGGGCGAGGGGGAGGTGCAGGAGAGCCCACAGCACATACAGTGAGTGCCCGCGCCTGTAAATTGGCTGCCCATATGACAGCAGGATGGGGGAAACCTCCTCATTTGCATCCTGAAGAATATCCAGGATTAAACCTGACTGATTTCCATACAAGATTTAGACCTGACATTTAGTATTTGGATCACAGACCTCTTGAAGTAAAGTTTGTTTTCCACGCGTAGATGAAAAATCTCCTAAGATAAATAAAGGCTGGCTTCACAGCAATAGGTAAATAAATATCTTTCCTGTATTTCTTGTGAATTTATCTTATGTGGTTACTAGACAGATGCTTGCCACCAAATCATTGTATTTTGCTCCTTAGCAATTAAAAAGAAAATATCTATCACATCCACCACGTGGCATTTGGAAAATATGTCAGTTTAATTCCAGAAGTTTACTTCCCATAAATAAAATTATGGATCGCAGTTTTAAAGGCAAATTAAATCAGTCCTTGAAAAGCTACATAAGAAAGATTTTACACCTTTCTATCTTCATGTGGGGAGATGTAATTTTCTAACTGCTGTATGCATCAATTAGTATTTTTCAAGCAGCATGAAAAACGCAAGCAACTGTTACATGTGAGGATGCTTGTAGTGAATTTGTACTATAGCACTAGCTCATTTTCGGCACCCAATAGCTTAATAAAATATTTTGGTGATGCTTAGCACTCCAGTCTTAATAGCTGGTAGTGATAAAAACACATCGCCCTACATTTTATTAAAATTTTAAATAAACCACGCCTTCACTTTTAATGAGAGCTCATACGATGCATGGACCTGTCACTAATTTAAAGGAACACGTTACAATTTTCTGAAGGTGCTGCTCTCCAGGCGCCGCTCTCAGTAACTCTGATGCAGGGTGTCGGTGCCTTCTGTGAGCTGCTCAGTGGCTTGTGGGATCAGGGTCTGAGCTGGAATATCCACTTAAACCTGGCTCCCAAATCTCTAGTCTTCACTGAAGAGCTTTTGAAACTTAGCTTGGTCTGAACACTGGGAACAGATGACAAATGCATGCTCAGTCTCAAGGCTGATCCTGTAGAGTTAGGGAGTGCTAATACTAAAAATATACACTGAGAGCAAATAGGGACAAAGCCCTAGTATTTTCCTACAATATCTCATTCAAGGAGGTTGTGGTGATTTAGATTAGACAGAACTCATATCCTGACGTTTATTTTGGCCCCGTGTCTGCAAGGCGTTGAGTATCTTTGGGGGACATGTCTTGGTGGGTCTCCAGGTGTAGGCGCTTTATGAACATAGGGCAGGTTGGGGCTAAATCTTAGTTGGTCCTTCTGTGGCTGCCAAATGTAAAATATGTACTCAAAGCAAACAGAGAAGACACTTATGTCTGTCCATATCCACATTTTCTGGAAAAAAAAAAAAAAAAGTACTTTCTTCTGGTGCTCACAGATGCTTAGACAAATAGTAAATTTTAACCATTAAAAAAATTGTAGTGTTTTGTGCAGAGGAGATGCACATGGGCCCACGCACGTGACTAGACACGTGCACACCCACGCGCCCAGGTATTTGGGGACAACAGCACTTTGCACCCCTTTCATATGCGGTAACACAGCTGTAGGTTGTATTTGCAGTGTGTTGCAGTCAGGTTTATACTGTGTGTAGACACACTCACTTGAAACAAATAAATGTAAAACGCTAGATTTGGCACCCCTCTCTTGTACAAACCAAAGGCTTCCCACACTGATTCATTATCTCTGGCTAATTTCCACAATTAAGTCTGAGATCTTGCACAATAATGAAAGACAGGACTTTCAGTGAGCTCCTCTTCTGCCACATCGTTACATGTGGAGGACAGGATTGCACTCATGTTCATTAAAAATATAATACAGAATACCTTTAAAAAATTGATGAATAAAAAAATTACATCTCTTTTCCTAAGTGGAAATGTGGTGGTGTATTTACATATTTAAGAAAAACAGTGACACGTTTACTTAAATTTTATGAAGAGGCAATAAGTTCTACTAACAGCATATACAATTAAAGTTAGAGCATTGTGTTTTCTTTGTAACGTGGCCTGCAACGTTTTTTCTTTTCAGGTATATAACCACAGAATAATTTCTGGAGGATTCATACAGTAATGATGCTGTACGTTTTTTTCTGTGAATATTTTGAGGACTATGGCGCTGTAAATAGCACAGATTTTTTTTTGCAACTCAATTAACTCTATAACAATATCCAGTAATGCTGTAATTTGCGGTGTAGCAGGCAATTTTACTATTTTTTGTTAAAAGCTGCACTGCTCAATCTTATCATTGCATACTGATGTGGGGTAAATATCCACTAATACATTGAGGCCTCACAGTGCATTGCACCTTTATCTACAAGTAACTTTACTGATCTCAAATGAAATCACATCATTAATTTGAAGGTCTAGCATACGTGCTAGCCACTCAAAATGTGAAGAAAAATGCCTATAGTTATTAATAATTACAAACAGTATATTTTTTAGACTAGATCACAGTTAGTTTCTCTAATAAACAACACATCCAAACCTCTAGGAGGTACAACAGGTTTGGAATATAATTGCAGTTTTCTGTAGTTAACAGCAAAGCATTTAATGTCATTGTTTTAAAAGTCTTTGCTTCAAAGAGAAATGAGAAGAAAAGCTTGCTAAATCACTCTATCAAGTGTGTGATCAGATTACTGAAGTAATTAGACAGATCAAACTAATTTTCAGAAAGCAGTCCAGTACAAGAGACATTTTACTCTCCATTGTTTTCTCTACGTAATGGAATAATAACGTGTAAAATACCTACAAAAATACTTTTGTTCCTTTCATGTAAACAATTGGCATTAAAGTGAGATGATCTTACACGCATGCACACATACCACATATACATTAAAAAACAGAAGCTTTAAAAAGTAGCGTACTAGTAAAGTACTTGATTTTTTAAATAGTTTGTTCAAATTCCTACCAGTTCACACTGCTCCCAGGAGAGACCAAGGAAATATTAAAAATACTATAGAAATAAAAAGGATAAGATATTTGTCACTCTCGTTTAAATTGATGTATGCTCCTGTCCTATAAACGTCACATCGGATAACCCTGAAAAATGACCATGAATCTCCATAATTACGCATATTCATGATGGTGTTTTGCATAGCGTGGGCAGCAGACTGCATGGGAGGGCTATGAAGGGAGGTGGGTGGGGAAAGACGGCATGCTTTGGCAGACTAAAATGATTACCAGCATCCTAGAAATAGACTCAGCAAGAGTTGCGTTTTGCTTGGTTTACAAAACCAAAATCACAGAATCACAGAATCACAGAATGTTAGGGATTGGAAGGGACCTCAAAAGATCATCTAGTCCAATCCCCCTGCCAAAGCAGGACACCCAGATGAGGTTACACAGGAAGGCGTCCAGGCGGGTTTTGAATGTCTCCAGAGAAGGAGACTCCACGACCTCCCTGGGCAGCCTGTTCCAGTGTTCCGTCACCCTCACTGAGAAGAAGTTTCTTCTCAAATTTAAGCGGAACCTCTTGTGTTCCAGCTTGAACCCATTACCCCTTGTCCTATCATTGTTTGCCACCGAGAAGAGCCTGGCTCCATCCTCGTGACACTCACCCTTTACATATTTATAAACACTAATAAGGTCACCCCTCAGTCTCCTCTTCTCCAAACTAAAGAGACCCAGCTCCCTCAGCCTTTCCTCGTAAGGGAGATGCTCCACTCCCTTAATCATCTTAGTTGCCCTACGCTGGACTCTCTCCAGCAGTTCCCTGTCCTTCTTGAACTGAGGGGCCCAGAACTGGACACAATATTCCAGATGTGGTCTCACCAGGGCAGAGTAGAGGGGAAGGAGGACCTCTCTCGATCTACTAACCACCCCCCTTCTAATACACCCCAGGATGCCATTGGCCTTCTTGGCCGCATGAGCACAGTGCTGGCTCATGGTCATCCTGCTGTCCACCAGGACCCCCAGGTCCCTTTCCTCTACACTGCTTTCTAACAGGTCATTCCCCAACCTATACTGGAACCTGGGGTTGTTCCTGCCCAGATGCAGGACCCTACACTTTCCCTTGTTGTATTTCATCAAATTGTTCCCTGTCCAGAAAAAATCAAAAAATCCTTGGCATCGCTCTCATGACGCTTAAGATTCTCTCTTTTGATGCAGAGAATTTAAAGGCAAGAATTCAGCAAGGATAAATCCCTGAGAGACACCCCTGCTAATTACAAGGTTCTGTCTTATTTACTGGTGATTGTAAAGAAAACCAGGAATGAGAAATCGCAGGAGTGCTTTAACAACTTCACCTTTTTGCGGGGGGAGAAGAATTGCATTTCCAGCATTGTACCATGCCATGGGTTCTTCATCTGCCCACCCAGTGCAGATGAGCCTGGCGCGGATTCAGGTGCATCCTCACTTCTGCACCCAAGATGAGGCCCAGGCATTATTCAAGCAAACTGTTAAAAGACCAGGAGGGACAGAAAGGTTGTCCTGCCCCTGGCTCAATAGCTTTTTTGTGCTGAAAGTGGAGAGCAGAGTTAATCAGAGGCTTGAGAAGTAATTACCGTCAGGGTTTGGGCAGCACGGATGCTTGGGTAAACAGCGACTGTTCTTTCCACCAGATCCCAAAAAGAAACAACAATACTGGCATTGTCCTCCACTTCTCATTAAGGGGCTTCGGGGAGGGAGCCCGGCTCTAGGAGGCGGGTGGGAAACTGACAGTCAGATCGTGCTCCGGAGGAACCTCTCCTCATCCCGCTGCAGCAGGCTCCGGCTTTTGGCATCATCGGTGCCAGCTGCACGGGGACAAGCCAAGCCTGTCATCCCATCTTCTCATCAAACTTTCAGTGCAGGGGCAGAAGCACCGTTAGAGCCTAATGAAGAAATAACACAAAAGGGAAGATTAAGCCTCATTAACACGTGCATTCATTTGCCCCCAGTGAGAACCCACCATGGAGGGACCACTGCGTAGGGGGTTTCATTTGTTTATTTGTTTTTTTCTTAAGGGAGATGTGGGTGAGGTGGTGTTTTGTGTGCTTTTTTTTGGACATCTTGCCTTGGCCATGTAGTCATAATCTAGCAAACTGTGACTGTAAAAAATTACATTTGCAAAAGTTCTGTCAATGGCCACTGCCAGAGCCCATGAACATGTACTTTGGAAATGTTGATATTAACGATATTGCATTGCTCCCATACAAATGGTTCACTTACTCTACTAATACAATTGTGTGCTTTTGTGCGAATAATTGTGTGGGCCTTTGTGTGCTGTTAAACTCAACCTACTCTTCAGGACCAACGCCAGCCTGTGATGGCCCTAAATTACTCCTAAGGCCTGGTTGTGGGAGCTCTTCTGCCCAAACGATGCTCTCCATCACGAGCAGCTCAACCAATTTCAGCAGTGCTTCTTGTGGGCAGCAAAGATGATGAAGGGAGTGGAGCATCTCCCTTATGAGGAAAGACTGAGGGAGCTGGGTCTCTTTAGTTTGGAGAAGAGGAGACTGAGGGGTGACCTTATTAGTGTTTATAAATATATAAAGGGGGAATGTCACGAGGATGGAGCCAGGCTCTTCTCGGTGGCAAACAACGATAGGACAAGGGGTAATGGCTTCAAGCTGGAACACAAGAGGTTCCACTTAAATTTGAGAAGAAACTTCTTCTCAGTGAGGGTGACAGAGCACTGGAACAGGCTGCCCAGGGAGGTCGTGGAGTCTCCTTCTCTGGAGACATTCAAAACTCGCCTGGATGCCTTCCTGTGTAACCTCATCTGGGTGTCCTGCTTTGGCAGGGGGATTGGACTAGATGATCTTTTGAGGTCCCTTCCAATCCCTAACATTCTGTGATTCTCCGATTCTGTGATTCTGTGGGTGCAAAAACTGCTCACCATGAACACAGTGCTCACAGGATGGTCCTCCATATCCTGCTTCATCCTTCTGCAAGCAGGGCAAGGTGGCCTTAATCAAGGTCCCAATGCAAAAGCCTTTTGCTTATTCTATTTCTGGTGGAGCCAATGGGAATTTCGCGTTTGCATTTGAAGAATTAAGACCCTGGCTTGCAAGCCTGTAAACTACACTGTCTGCTGGGGAAGGTTAGCGTTAAACAATGGAAATCTATGTGAAGTAGCTTGTAGAATTATGCATCCTCAGCAAATATTCAGGATCTGGTGTTGCATTAAACACGCTTTAATGTAAAGATAGACTTAAAGCTGTGTTATCTTGTGTGCTTGAATGCATATCACCAGAACAATGAATTTGGGGGAAATACACGTAAAACTTTTTTGCTAAATTTATATTGATGGATAATGTGGAGACTGCAGGTTATTTAAATGTTTGCACTCATAAGGCATGTGCATACCTTTATGAAGATACAGGTGGGTATGTGTGTGCATAGAAATATTTCTACTTCAGTGCCAGTGATTTTGTTTTCATAGCTGAGTACATGAGAAAAGAAGTTGGACACTGGGAACAGTTCTTGGGTGTTTCTCCCACAGACACGTGTACGTATTTACCTGACAGTGGCCGGGAAGTTTGACAGTCATGATACTGAAATTATTTTCATTGTTGTAATTAATCGGTCATCTGCAGAAGAGTCTACTGTGCATACACCAAACATAAAGCTTCTCTTTGCTTATGTTGCCTTTATTTATCTGTCAGCTATAGGATACCAACAGAGTATATTTTAAATGTTAGTACTCTAAAGAAAATAAGAGAACAGTAACAGAATGATCTGTTTGCTGAGCTGTAAGGTGTGTGTAGAACCTATACAAGAAGGTTCCATAATAAATCCCTATTATTGAAACCTCAGGTGCACATTTGATGGAAGCAACCTACTACCAGAAGGCAGTGGCACAGAAGAATGTACAGAGTATTTTGTACAGAGAAGTATCTGATTTTTAAACAGGAATTTCACAAAGAAAACCTTTTTATTTTCTGCTTTGGATAGCCAAATTTTGTGCAATTATGACTCGAGAACTGTTTGCAAATTTCAGCTTCTTTCCAAGTATGCTCTGCTATAGAAACAAAATGCCTAAATATTTGAAGTATATAACAACACATAGTTTTTTCAGTGTTGGCAGGTAACATCACATCCCTAATAGGCTAAAATACTTTTTTTTATGTTACATTTACCAAAACTTTGGTTCCAGTGTATTTATTTCCATATACTGACCCACTCTTGCCTAGGTGGTAAGAAGAAGTAAAAGTGCTTATGATGCATTTGAATTACAAAAACAAAGCCTATTTCACACAGACTCCACCCCCTGGGATCTCAGAGACTGTATGCCTCATTTCATTTTTCCGGTTTTCAGTATAATTATCACACATTATTATTTTTATTTTATTTCACAAAAATTAAAAAGGGCCTTTCTATTATGAGGATTAGCATTACCTTTTCAACACATAATGGCCCAGTGTTTTGTCAGATTGTTATGATTCAAGACCTATCAAAATGAATTGTCTTTATCTGAGAAATGCTTCTGCAGATTCAGAGAGACTACAGGCAAAAGAAGCCTACTCCTAGTAATAATCCCCATGATATTATTTGATACTGTTCACCACTCAGAAGCCCACTGTTGTGATTCTGTGTTATTTTTGTGAAGCTGCTTATTCAGTAAAAAAAAAAAAATATATTTTTTTTGTTGTTAAACTAAGCAGCAACCCTTCAGTTGTTTTCAAGGAAGGGCAAAAGCATAAAATTATGTTGCTAAAAGCCAGTACTGCTGTACAATAGCAAAAGGCAAATATTAGTGCATTTTTCAAATATGAGATCATATTTTTCTTTACACAAATAAGTGAGCTTTGCAACAACAGAGTCTAAGCTTGTTATCAAATACAGAATGGTTAAATACATTGTTAGAACTATAGCTAGTGCAATTGTGTATACGTGAGAATTTTGCAAAGTACAGCTTCACTATTTTATCTGTGATTATTTGTCCCTTTAAGAGTTTCTGGTTAGATATAGTAGCATAAAATTGATGAAAACAGCGCCTGAAAGCACTGTTTAGCAGGTGCTAACTATTACAGGTATGTCATGAGGTCATAACATACATTAGTATCATATAGAAATTAAATATCCTGTGTGTTACCTGTATATAGTGCTAACATCTACGTGTTTCATGCGTTTAGATTTGTGATTCTTGGTGCCAGATCTGTAGAGAGAATATTAAGATAGCACTTCATGAAAACTCTGTTGCTGGCAAATCAGCAATACTGCAGCCTTCGATTTCCATGGAGAATTAGACCAAATTACTGTATATTTTATGCTTTAAGTATCTTTTGAGAAAAATTCGATTGCATATGCAAAATCCTTTGAAGAGACTATTAGAATATTTTCAAAATAATGACTTTGATATCTCCCTTCTAGCACTATTTTATTTGAAGGCAAAAAGTTCTGTCCCAAAGTGTTCTAAAAAATTAGAAAATATTTTTTATTAAAAGAAAGTGCATATATAGGAACATGTACATACATACCTATGTATAAACACACTCTTACCACAGTATATAGTCATATATGTATAGATGCGGTATCCAAATACATATATAAATATACACACATACACACGTATATATCTATCTATACACTTAATGTATTGTATATACAAATACATAAAAACATTAGCAGTGTACTCAAAATTTTTGTATCTGTAAGTAACATACTGTGTTTTTCATGTATTAGTACAATGGTAGTATACAAAAGGAATAGCGTAAAGGAAAATATCAAGTATGATATAAAACAACAAAGCTTAAGCAAACACACCTCAGCAACAATTTATAAAGTTTGTGTTTTCATTTCTCCTTCTTTACTTGGAGAAATAATAAACAAAGCAGAATAAAAACCCACTAAGATAAAAGACTACTGTGGTGGTTACAATGAACCGTTTAATAAAGTTTTGAATATGCTGTTTTTTACTTCTTTAGTTCTGCTGTGAATAGTCTTCACCAGCACTGTATTTAGTCAATGACATGTAAGGTGAGTGAAAATTGCAGAATTAGACTCTGAAAGGAATATTAAAAGTCCTAGCAAAATCACTGGAGCAATCCTGCAAGTTACTGAGAACCTTGCAGCTAATCTGACGTGAATTCATGAGCAGGATAAACTCAAAGCATGTTCTCAAATTTAAAGATATTCACAGGTTTAAGTGCTTTGTTGAGTGGGAGACAAAATGACCAGAACTTTCTTGCTCTGTTTTTTGGTGTTTGAGCAATATTTTGCTATAAGTGTCGACAATTGGTTTTCTGAAATGTGCAATGTTTATTGTAACAAATTATTTTCTCCCAAGTACCTAGCATGTATTTTTTTTTCCTCCCTTAGAATAAGAATCAGGAAAATCATTCAACAAAGATGCAGGACCCAGGGCTTGTTCTCAGTCCTAGCAGAGACTTCTTTGTGGAGGTCTGCCTTATGAGGCCAAATTCAATATGATTAATCAGATCCACGCCCACTGAAATAAACGTAGATGGCAACGTTCTTTGCCTTGAAAGACTCTCGAAGTGTTTAATTTGTTAATGCTTGTGCATTACGTTAAAGGTCCTCATCTAGGTAACAACTAAAATACACAGTTGTGCCATGAGATGGGGTGGCATAACCACACACATGGGTGTAGAGCTGGAGCTGGTGGATGTCCTGAGTGGGCTCTGAAGAGGATAATACTGATATTATCCAGAGAAAGTGTGTTCGCTAGTCCAACGTACTGCACAGAATAGGTGGTGCACAAGATGAGGAGAAGAAACAGGCACTGGGCAGGTTTGACTTGAATCCATCCATGTCTGATGAGCTCTTCTCAAACCAATACGAAGCAGGACAAGGTGGCAAACTCCAAAAGCATCAGGTTTGTATTTTATAGAGCAAAGATTATATGAACTGATGTCCAAAGTAGGGGGGTTTCACAGACCCTTGAAGTAATTCAGTGTTTCTGCCTATGTGGGATATTTTGGAAATACCTACTTTTCCGTTTGTTCCTCAGGCAAAACAATCACTCTTTATGAGCTAAGAATAAAAGTCAGTGCTGTCAGGGTTGCTCTAGAAGTTTACAGAGAGGGACATAAAACACTGGAGGCCACAATATCTTTACTTCCCAACCCCCTTCAAATCTGGCACTAATGCAGAAATCTAGATAGCAATGTGGTCTCTCTCTAGTCCTTCTGTTTTGCAGTAGTGACTCCAATTTTGTTGTTCAGCTTTCTTATGAAAATATTAGTGCTAAGCACTGAGCTGTGCCACAGATGTGTCCATCCCCACATCTTTGTGAGTATCATTCAGCTTTCTATTAAGTTTTGTTATGTTTCTATTAATTTTCACAGATGTGATTTATAATTTCCCTTGAGTTTCTTTTTCCTCTTTCTCCCTGATGCTGGTTTTTTTTTTTTTCAGTCTTATATGCACTTTACCTTCAGAGGTGTCCCCCTCATCCCTTGCCTCTTGTTTTCTTCATTTTGTCTCCCCTCTTCTTTTCCTCCTGTTGCATTTTCTCCTGCATCCCTTCTGTTGAAGTATCCTTCCATCCCTCTGGCTCTCATTCTATGTGGTCGTTTTCCAGTTTTCCTCACTCACGCAGCCATGCTCAGCTGTTCTGCCTCTGCAGACACAGATGCTCTCATCAGGTCCCCAGCACTGACTCTGCAGCCAGCGCTCACTCACTGCTGGGCTGCCGGGCTTTACTTCAGCTGTGCAGGACACAATAAGGCACTTGGCTGGGTGGTGCAAATCTCCGGACTTTGAAGTCTAATTGGGAGGCACTTTTCTTTCTGGAGGAGTGCCATAGATGCCTGTGGCTGCTCTTTTGGGTACAAAAGGGCCAAAGAAAACTCTCTTGATCAGGGGAGCTTAGGCCACCCTTCCTGTAGCTAGTCCAGGAACGTGCTGTTGAGTTATGGTCTGGCTTACTAGAGCACCATCTTCATGTGTCTCGCACTGCGACTGCGTGAGGGTGGAGAGAAGATACCAATCCTGCATGCTACCTGGGGAATTTAGCCATTGTCAGATTGCCCAGTCCAGCTTTGCCATAAAGCCCATTTAAAAGTAGATTTAAAATTATCACACGCATGCTTATTTTCAGAATATTTATTACAAAAATAAAACCACAGAGCGATGACAATTAATTTGGAGGGGTTGTTTTGTTCCTACCAGTGTGGATGCAGGGGCCAGAATGCCCCACAATAGAGTGTGCCCAGGTAGTCATTCCTAACTTAAAGCTGTCCGTGCAAACCTTATTTACCCTGGGTGTAATCTTCTTGGCTGCTTGTGCACAATCACATACTTCACCCCCCTAAATGTTCTAAATCTAAGTGAAATATTTTGCAGCCTTTTAAGGTTTTTTCTAGGTAATCTGCCGCAGTAGTGCATGAAAAATGCTTCTTCACTATTTTGTAGAAGGGTGGTATATTTTTAGACATTTGTGTTAGATCAAATCTGCTGAGTGTGTCTGTATGTGGGCTATCAGAAATGAATGCCCAAGCTGCAGGCATTGCAGTGACCTATTAGCCTGATTTTAGTTCCTAAAACTTTCTGTATTTAAAACTTAATTTAGCTACCTGCATGTTCTGCTAATCAATTATTATTTTATTTATCTGTTTATTTCCTCAAGTATCTTCCCAATGAAAGACTGACACATTTTAAAGAAGGAGCCTATTCTTAGTTTTAAGTGTTGTGTGGATGTCCCTGAAGTGAAAATTATTACTCAGAAAGCTCTCTCACGTGAGGAGAGTGCTCATACTCCCAAGTTTTAGCAAGGATGGGCCCACAGACTGATGTGACAATCCCTCCATAGGTAAAATTAGAGACGTAAGTAATTGTTTGCAGGACTAAGCCCAGATATAATAGATGTGAATGTGAGAGAAGCAAAAGCAGTTTGCAGAGATGCCAGTTCATTATGAGTGTTGGTATGTTTGGAAAAAGTACTTTACTCTCTGCCATTCATGAAATTTATACCACAACTGTATTTTGTGTCAATTTAAAAAAATTTTCAGATAATACATTTCTAGAGCGAACGTAATTCACATAAACCTCAATGATCCACAATAAAAAGAGATAGTACCAAGCACCCAGAATTGCAAACAGTGAAACACACAAAGCTTTGTTGACTTCTGTGGGACTATTTACATGATGGGAGTTACCCACATTCCTAAGCTTTCACTTCATTGTGTTTTAATAATGTCATGTCGCTTTTATGAAAAGCGTGAGTGCCCCTCAAAAAGAATAAAGACCCTGTTGAGGTATTGGTGCAGGAAAAACCTCAGAGTAGCTCACTGAGTTACTCGTTATATAAGAGAACACAGACGTGCATTTCTGTTAGTGGAGTTGTCTTCTTCTAAAGCTTGACTACTTGCACAGCCATTCCTAAGCAGTAGGTAGTGTGCATTGGTTCATAGAATCACAGCATCGTAGAATCACAGAATGGTTTTGGTTGGATGGGACCTTAAAGATCACGTAGTTCCAACACGCCTTCCACGAGCCGGGACACCTTCCACTAGACCAGGTTGCTCAGAGTCCTGTCCAGCCTGGTCTTGAACACTGCCAGGGATGGGGCATCCACATCTTTTCTGGGCATCCTGTGCCAGGGCCTCACCACCCTCATGGGGAAGAATTTCTTCCTTATGTCTAATCTAACTTTATCATTTTTCGGTTTGAAACCATGTCAGAGAGCCTTCTAGGAAGCCACCTTTTTTAGTTTTTCTCACCTCTTGCTCCAGAGAACAGTAATCTGCAGGTGACCTCTTCCAGTAATAAATTATCCCTCACTCTCTGCATCTCTGTGCCTGCTGGAGAGCTCAGGGATATTGTCCATCCCCTATGCTCAGCTCGTGCTGTACCTGCTAAAGAGGTGAGAGATGACTGCACACAGGAGTTGACAACTGCTCTTATCCATATGCAGCAAGCCACGACGAAACTTTACTATTATTTTCCAGATGTTCTGTTAGTAGACAAAGCCAGTGAATATCTTTCATACTCCATGATAAAATAACTTACAGATTTTGCTCTAATCGCCTTGCCTTTGTGCATGTGCAATTATTGTTGGGGGAAAGTATAAAACTACGGTATTCTGTTCACAAAGTAATATACTTAAGAGAGAAAAGAGCCTTGAGAGTGCTGTAAGGTTCTCCATTTGCTTCTCTAAGGGAAGAAACTGGCACATGCAGAGGGAGTGGGGCCGGGGCTATGGATCCAGCAGATCCTTCAAACCAGTGACAGGTGAAAAGTGTTCCGTCTGCAGAGTCCCGTGGATGCACAGTGACACAAGGGGCTGGGAAGTCATGCTGGAAAAGTCTCTACTGGTGGTGTGATGAACAGCTCACAGGTCTGTTTGGAAAGCAGCATGGAAGCTGAGGATGGAAGCTAATACAGATAAATTGGAAGTTCCTTGCAGATTTCTCTGTGCTGTGGAGGCTCATGTAATTTCCCAGGCTTGAACGTCCCTTGTTTCCATTTTATGGAGGTGGCTCATATGGCTTTTAGGGGAATTCTTGTGGTCATACCTACTACCATCCTACTTTTTGGTGCTCACGTAAGCAAGAAAAGCACCAGGATGAACTGTTACTTCATGCTCTTAGAAAAGCAACAGCTCATTGTACTTTGGTTTCATTATGACTAAATGTTTGCCCTGATTGCAGTTGAAGTTTTGGCACAATTTGCTTGTTCTGAGATATTTGTAGATTCTTTTACTTGAAGTATAGGCTCCAGTTGATCAGTTCACAACATCCTTGTGTAACAAATCATCTTTTTCTTAACAGCCATACTCTTGTAGACTTAGTAGTCGAATGGAAACCAACTTATGTTGCCTATAGCCAGGAAATACCAGAATGTAAGATAATAACTTCACCCCCTGAATGAAATATTTCTGTCAAATCAAAAATGTTATATATTTTATTATAACATTCTGTTAAAATACTTTTTTTAAACACTAGAAGCATTTTAAAAATTGAAATTTTTACAGAAGCATTCATCCATTTTTTCCAGAATGTGCCACTGAGAGTGAAGACCAACAATGTTTATTAATGGAGTCAATCTTTTCCATTTTTAATGCAAAAATTTTAGCTAGGACAAAACCAACCAACCAACCCACCAAAGAACAATTGCACAGAAAAAAAAATTGATTTTAACTTTGGTACGTCACTGAAAAAATAATAAAAAAAAAAATCTGTAGGAAACTAAGCAAAAAATGTAGAAATTATGAAAGGGATTTTTTTCAAACAAGTCTGAATTTAGGCAGTAGAGCTCTCTGTTACTTTTTTAATCCATGTCTAGATCCAAAAAGCAGATTGGATCAAAAAGCAGACTCCCCATCACAATCAATAGAAATTGCCCTGTTAATTTCTACTTTATGGAAGACCCAGTCCCAACCAGAAATTGCTCATGAACTGTGCTTCATTATGGCTTATGTTCATTTATACCATCTCTCCAAAAACTTCTGTTGCTATCTGTCATATGTGGAGGATGAGACAAACATAAGACAGCATTGTCATGGGAAGCCGAAACCAGGCTTGGTTTTAATTTAATCTTAAATTATAACCATAGAATCATGGAATGTCCTGAATTAGAAGGATCCCACAAGGATCATGGAGTCCAACTCCTGTCCCTGCACAGGACAACCCCCCAGTTCACACCATGTGTCTGAGGGTGTTGTCCAGTCTCTTCTTGAATCCTATCAGGCTTGGGGACATGACACCTCCCTGTGGAGCCTGTTCCAGTGTCCACCACCCTCTGGGTGAAGAACCTTTTCTGAACATCCAACCTGACCCTCCCCTGGCACATCTTCCTGCCATCCTCTCAGGTTCTGTCACTGTCACCAGAGAGAAGAGCTCAGCCCTGCCCCTCCTGCTCCCCTGCTGAGGAAGCTGCAGCCCCATGAGCTCTGCCCTCAGTCTCCTCTTCTCCAGGCTGAACAATCCCAGGGACTTCAGCCGGTCCTCGTATGGCTTGCCCTCCAAACCTTTCACCAACTTTGTAGCCTCTTCTGAACACTCCGCAGTAGCTTAATATCCTTTTTTATCCTGTGTCCAGCCCTGCACACAGTGAATGCTCCAGGTGAGGCTGCACCAGCACAGAGCAGAGCGGGACAATCCCCTCCCTGCCCAGCTGTCAATGCTGTGTTGGATGCACCAGGACATGGGTCCCTCTTGGCTGCCAGGGACACTGCTGGCTCATGTTCAACTTGCCGTTGACCAGAACCCCCAGATCCCTCTTTGCAGACCTGCTTTCCAGCATCTCGTCCCCCAGTCTGTCTGTACAGCCAGGGTTGCCATGTTCCAGGTGCAAAATCCGGCACCTGCCCTTGTTGAACTTCATGCAGTCGGTGGTTGCCCAGTTCCGCAATTAGTCTGGTTCCCTCTGCAGGGCCTTTCTCCCTTCAAAAGTGTTAGCAGCTCCTCCCAATTTTGTGTCATCAGCAAACTTGCTAGGCAATCCCTCAAGTCCTGTGTCCAAGTCATTTACGAAGACATTGAAGAGCGCTGTCCCTAAGATGGATCCCTGCAGAACCCACTAATGACTGGTCGCCAGCCTGACACAACCCCATTTACTGGAACCCTTTGAGCCCGTCAGTCAATTGCCCACCCACTGCATTGTGTGTTTACCCAGCTGTGTGCTGGACATCTTGTCCAGGAGAGGAGACTGTGAGAGACCATATAAAAGTCTTTCCTGAAATCCAAAAAGATCATATTGACAATCTTGCAAACATACTGTGTGAGTGCTCAGTCAGCTTGGCATGATGGGCAAGATGCTTGAGAAAGGAGAAATGTCTTTGTTCTATGCCTTGAAAATTTCTTCCTGATACCAATTTATTGATAGATCAGTATTCAGTGCAAGTAGAAGTGCACTGCTGTTTGTATATTATCCCTTACACCCCCAAAAAATGGTTTGCTGTGTTATAGGAGTAACTACATGAGATGAGGATGAGGAGCCAGTGGAGGACTCTGCCTTCCTAAGTATGAGTGTTTGTCCTGACGTCCCTCCTGGAACAGAAGGGAACGCAGGAGTGTCGAAAACGTCTCCTCCATAGAGGATGCCAACTCCTTTACCTATAGCAAAGGGATGCTGTTGTGGGTCTATACTGACATGCTTTGCCACAAATTGATTTGCAGGTCTCTGCTGCATACTATACGTGTCTGGCATACTATTAGCCTGTAACCTGCAAGGCTGATCTTTGGGAAAATTCTGTTCTTTTCTATTAGAAAATACTGCATGCCAGGTGCTAATTGTTCCTTCCTCACAGTGTTTTAACCAATCATGTGCCATTTACATCAATAAAAGAAGTGGTCACCAAAACACAACACTGAAATCAAGAAGAAAAACCCTTGTTTTGCAGTGGAACATCTTGTGCCTCCTTTGGACGCAGATGCTGACACGCAACATCTGATCAGCAGCAACTGGTGTTGGTTTTGCTTTCTTTTTTCTCTTGTGCAAATGCCAGCAAGCGCCTGATTAGGATGCTGAACATATTGTTAGCAACATCTCTAATAAGTGAATGCTCCCTGGTGCTTGTTAACGCAGTCTTGCCACGTGGTGAAATTGTCATTGCAGTGCAGGGAGTTGGAGCAGGGGAGGTGACAGGCAGTGCTGAAGGTCCATCCGTCCGTCTGTCTGTGCTGCAGCTGGAGTCATCAGGACAGTGGGACCGGTTGAGGTCCAAGGTCGCTGCTGACATTCAGCTGTCATGGCTTCATTGTCTGTATGCCTTCCCTCCGTTGACATATTCAAGGGTACTGTATAGCTGACACAAAGAGTCGGTCAGTTGATACCATTGCACTCCCCGTGCACACAAACCGGGCGCTTGTTTGGGACCATGGATACAGTCTCACATTTATTCATTAGTGGAGCCATTGAAATCATGGCTCGCCCAATGCTGCTCCTAACAACACGGGCTTGCTTGTTTGCTCCAAACATTTGGCTATGTCGTTTTAAAGTTTTGCGCAGCGTTCTCTAATTGAGGTAACATTATCCGCATTTTAATGCTGGGCCATTTGTGTCCAGTGAAAGATTACCTGAAGAACTCTGCCATTTACCATGCTGGTTTAAATACAAGCGGCTGCAAAGAAAAAATATACACAAAAGATATAAGCAAGGGAAAAAAAAGATATTTATTTGTTCTGAAATCCAGTTGCTCAGAAATACAGTCTGCAGTGAAAAGGGGGAAAACATAAGCTTGGGTAGGGGAAGAGACAGTGATTAGCTCCATTGTTAGGGGCTCTTTGAGCTTCATTGGTCCTAAAGAAAAACCCACTAATGAAGCCATTGAAGCTTGCCAAACTGGAAGACAACTTAAGTTGTGGTGCTTATCTGAGGCTTGGTAGTAAAGTATGCTAATACAGAAAACAGAAAATGTGCGTCTTTATTAACTGCTTTCCTGCACAAGCCCTGCAAAAGAGCTGACAACTGTTTATACCAAAAATGTGCTTTACCTGTAAGTGCAGTTCATTAATTGAAAACTGTGATTTTGTGAAACCAATGTACAGAGGACAAAATATAAAACGAGGTCTGGTGCTATGGCCTAGATGAAACTTTAAAACCCCTTTTACTGCTTTTTTCATGATGAGGCCAGAGGAAAGTTTGTTTTCTTTGCTCAGTGAGGAGCCATTTATTTTAGTGTGTGTATTGAAGCTTCATGAAGGACTGGAAATGTGAACAGCCGAACTTCACCACCACAGTAAACTTTGACATCGCATCAGCTGCATATCAAAAGCTACTGGTTGCAAAACACTTTACTTTAAAATACAGGTTTAACTGTACAAAGCCATTTCCTCTTTTTTTTTTCGTTTTTTTGGTTTGGGTTTGTGGTTTTTTTTCATTTGTTTGTTTATTTTTTCTTCTGTTTGCTCTCCTGTGTGCTGCTCGAGCTCCTTTGTCACACTGCTGCTGCAGCAGAGGCTGCAGCAGAGCAAACTTCCCACCAGCTTGCTCCATCTGATGGGGAGGGACCACCTCCAGAGATTGTGAAGCTGCCCAGACAGTCAGCCGGCATGCCAGTTAGCGTCAATTGTTGCCATCATTCTCTGATATGGACACTTGTCCATTGGGAACTGGACAACTGACAACTGACACTCAGGTGATGGTGTGAGAGGGCCCTGAAGGGCAATGGTTGTCTCCAGCTGAAGTACCACTCATCTACCCTCCACCAAGGATACCATCTACCGCCAGTTAGCTTTACACTTTACCATCCTGGTCTCACCTGCAGCTTTTTCATTTGATCTGGATCTCCCATGGAAAGCTACAGTTCCAACCTCTCCATCATCACTGGGTCAATCAGCAGATTTTAAAAACACCAGGTGGGACACCTGGTAACCTGCCTTAGCAGGAGGTCAGGAGAGACTTTCCTGAGGCTGGCCAGAAAGATCTGGCTCAGACAGAGATCCAGCTCTATCTTGTCAAAAAACATTGCAGCTGAAATCTAAAACAGCTGTTACTTAGAGATACGGTATCTGGTCATAGACGGTTCTTTTGCAGTGCTTGTAAACAAAATTGAGGTTATTTAATCCCACTTAGTCTGTATAATCCTTCCCTTGTATGTTCAACACAGTGAAACTGTTCCTGTATTCAGTCATGATTGTGCATCCAAAGGTTCCCAAGTTTGTTGCAATGGGATTACAAGTGCATAAGCCTTGGCTTCACATCATACCACACCAGTGCAAGTGAAAAGGTTTAACTGAGCCTTTTCTTCACTTCTTCCAGTTTTCTTCAAACCAATGCATCTTGGTGTATGGATGAAGCCAATAGTGTCCTGCAGCTTGCAAGAAAAACAATGTCTGAATTTAGACATTGACTCAGTTGCCATTGCTCCAGAACGAGTTAGTCAACTTCTGCAGCTCAGCCTTGCCAGACTTGTCAGAGTTTAACCTGAATAGTACATACTTCTGGGTAGTTTCCTGTTTTATGGGTTGCAGTGCAACCTGGATCCTTAAAAGTCCAGATATAAATAGCTTATTCTTGCGATGGTGCTAATACATTCACAAAGTGGTATTTTGTGCTTCATCCACCTCCAAACCCACTCTGAAATAGGCAACAGAAAAAAATTCAGTTTCATCACAAGGAACACAAGTCTGAGTCCTGAGGAGGTGGAAATAACAGCTATGTTGTGCATCTGGCTCTGCTTGCAGATCATTCATTTGGTACCACGACTCCAGTACAAGATACTCTGCGGAGAGCAACGGGCTTGAATCCAGATAAATCTGCTCTGACTACTCTTTGTGTTACGTTTGTTGGGAAAATTAGGAAAAGAGAAAGCAGTGCTAAATTACGGTGAAATAGTAGAACAACAACAACAGCAAAGATCATCAATGTAGTACAGTGAGGTTATCTGCACAAAAAATTTTCCACCACTTCGTACGCATTTATGTGCAAATGTAAATATAGTACAAACATCACTGCATTATTTAACTAGTGTATATGTGGGTGTGCTTCTAGCATCAGCATCTGTATTTCTGGATAAACTACAAGGCCATGCTAGTAAAAACCAAAAGTCTAACAGTAGGTTTCTGAGTCTGATTTTACCTATTTTGGATGTGCTGTAAAACCAGCAATTCCTGTTGGCATCAATAGGAGTTGCAATACTCAGTTTTTGGAAAATCAGATTACGTAGCAGTAAAATTTTCCAAAATCCAGAAACAAATCCGTAGGAGAAGTAAAATCTTCTGTTAACTCAATGGACACATTGAAAAAAACGGGAAGCTTTCAGGTTCATTCCTAACATCCCAGCTTCGTAAAATATACTAATTTTTCCCGTAAATGTTGCTGCTTGCACTTAGGCCACCACGACCGCAACAAAATTGTTATAAAATTAACTTAGAGAATTTAAACATTTTACTTTAATGGGCCTAAAACAAGACTCCATTTCTTGATTGACCTGACCATGTACTTTCTTGCTCAGGGCATTCCTGGTGTATAGTGTCTGTGTGTTGGGATTAAGCTGGTTTCAAGGCTGTATTGCTCTTCTAGTTCTTCCTATTTTATTTTCTTTTTGTATTCCACTTTGTCCTGAAAAGCCTTATATTTCAATGACTTTTTTCCATTTTGTAGACCTGAATCTGCTATTGATAAAATCGGTGAGACATACATCATTGATGTCTGAAGAAGTACAACAAAGCCATATTGTTTGGATAAAATACATTAAGCAAAAATTCTTCTTGTGATTTTAAAGACTAGTTCATGCATTGTTTTCTTCTACAGTTTAACTTGGCTCCTCATTGACACAACTCACTTGCACTCTTCTACTTCTTAAATAAGGAGTAAACACCATAATGTACCACACATTCTTCATATGAAGACATTCATTAATAAAGGAGGTGTTTAGCTGCAGCAATATTGCAAAACTAAAGTTTGGTCTTTTATGAATGAACAACAGAGAAAATTTCTGTATTCAAGAGTTAAAAATAGCTCTGGTGGTCTGACACAGTGGTTTAAATTTTGTCAGAAACCAAGTATTCTAATTCCCTCTCCCTTTTTTTGACCAAGAAGTCTACATCTGGCCATAAATGTAGTACTGATTATTTTAATTTTTGTTATAGCTTGCTAATTATATGAAGTCATACTCACATATTTTTGGAGAAAGGTTAATTAGCAGTAGTAGAAATCAACCTTCTGAAACTCTTAACTGCAATTAGACTAGATTGTGACAAATTTGCAGTTGTAATAGATTCATTTTGTGTTGTTCAAATCTAGACATTTAAATTTCATTTTCTGGTTCTTTAGATAAACAGAAATAATTTTTAAGACATAAAAGACTTGCTGGTATAATCAGCAGCACACAACCAAACCAAGCAGTTTGCAAAGAAGAAATTTAGATGATATTTTGTTCTTGCACATTAAAAAAAGAAAAAAAGGAAGGGGTTGGACAGGGAGAGATGACACAAAGGGAGTGGGAGCAGCTCACCATTCTAATAGTGCAATCTTTCATTGAAGGGTTGCTGAAATGCTCTTTGAGCTAATTTTCAATCTAGAGTGAGAATTATTTGATGGGCTTACCTAGTAATTAACAAGATTCATAATCAAGACAACTGATTCTTTTCTGCTGGGAAATCTAAGAAACCAAGCACATCTGTTAATAATAGCCAAGCAGTGTGCTTTGTCATAGCAATGCTAGTAGTGCCTGATAAGAGAAAAAGAGAAAGCTATAATTGTGTTAATAGCTAAGTTAATGTGAAAATAAAGTAACATTTATCCTGTAGGAGTAGTAACTGTCTTGTGTTATCGAATGCAGTGGCCCACGATGTTGTTACCAGTGAATACAACCAGACATGTTGAGCTGTGCCTGGCAGGGACGAGTGGCTTGTGATACCTCAACACAGGCTCAAAATGAACTCATTTTTAACAATTGCATAATTTTCCATTTGTAAATAATTTTTAGCTCTTCTTGGTATCCTTGTAGTAGACGCCCATGTTGGTATCTTGAATGTTTTAGGGTTGTTTATTATTTGGCTTGTTGCTGATTGTTAGCAGAAGAGACACTTTCAGGGTCAGTTCAAGAAACCTCAGGGCTCTCTTTTAGGCAGTTCAGCCTAATGGAATTAAGTCTGACATGTTTCAACTCTATTTCTTTATAAAATAAACATAAAACAATGGCTTAGGTTTCTAATAAAACTCTTGAACCATGTGAGACTCAAACTTTCCCTGTTCCTTTACACATCTGCAAATAAAGACCATAAAAGCAGAGTACAACAGGATAAATCAACACGAATTTGAAATCCACCGCAGCACATTAAATGGCGCGGTTTCACTGAAAGAGAGGGCAACCCCGCGGCTTCTTGCGGTTTGAAGCTAATTGTTTTCGTCAGGGTGGGAACGTCTGGAAGTCCACTGCAGCGTCCCACCAGCAAGGCATCAGTAAGTGAGCCGGCTTGTGGAGAATGAGCCCACTTTGTAGCGACACAGCGGGCTCAGACACCACCTATTCTGCTCTCCAAACTGTCATGCATAACAACTTCATTGTGCTAAATTGAACTTGAAAGCAACCAAAGGCTATGAGAAGGAGAGGCTATGAGAAAAGCGTGCTGTCAGCGCTGGCAAAGGCTGACCTGGAAAGTAGGCTCAGCGACAGCAGAATAAAAGACCAGGGCCCATGAACACAGCATATTGTTTCATTTTAAAGTATGATTCCCATACCAGCAAAAGTAGTAAATGCAATGTAAATTTATTTAAATAGATTCCACTGCTTAAAAGTTTGCCAGCCGCTCTTATCCAACTTTCCCAGCTCTCTGATTCGTGGCTTACAGTGGGAATATAATGACATATAGTCATCATTGTAACAGCTTCTTTGCAGGGGCACAATGATGATTAATAGCTAGCAGCAAATTTTCACATGGGCTCTGAAGCACTACAGCGTTAAGCAGCCAAACACTCCCAAATCCCCCTTTTCTGTTCCACTGAAAAGTCCTCTCCTTGTACCTTGCAGATATGAACAAAGCCTATCTTAATTCCAATCAGCTTTTCCTCATTCAAAGAAACTTTCTCTTTTTCATAATTGATTCATGTGCAATTTTTGTCAGTCTTTCACTGAGCCTAAACTTTTTTTTTTTTGCTGGGGGAGGGAGAAAATAATTTCAGTAATAACCTGTTTTGCTTTGTTTTTCTCTCTGAAATACATTTCAAGACATTTTTCAACTAGTTGAGCTAGAGTACATTAAAAAGAAACACAAAGCTGAAAAACAAGCCTTAACTTTCTCTGCATTGAAACATTATTGACCATGAGCACTGAGGGATAAACTCAGAGAAACAGCTCTAATAAGTCAAAGACTTGAGAGCAACAGCAATAAGCTGCTTCTGTTTATCGTAACAATTCCCATTCCCATGAGAAACTTACAGCAGAAACCGGAATGAAGTCATTTTTCCATGAAGAATTATTTCAAAGATAACTTTGGATAGAAATATTTTACCAGAAATATTTAGAAGTACTTACAAATATTTTATTTTTAATGTTTATTCATTCATGTGAATTTGTTGTTTTTTCACAGATGTCCTTTCCACGTTGATAGAGAAAAAATACTTTAAGGACTGATTCAGTCTTCCTGTCATCACCTTCAGCGTGATAATAACACTTTGGAAGAGTTATACCTGAAGTACACAAGAATGAGCATAGGGCACGTCAGCAAGATACCGATTTGATTTTTTGTTTGGGAAAACATTTTTAAAGAGAAAGAAAAGAATCAAAGCACTAGTTGAAGGCTAAAATTTACAAAGAATGTCAGTCTGTTTTGCTCCCCCAATGAATGACATTAGTTACAGTTCTATAGCTCCATGTATGTATTACACACACTGTTAATGTTCGGCCGGTAGACTTTGCACATTATTTGTGTTCCACTCATGAATTACTGTACATCAGATTTAATCTGTCCGATCCAGGAAACTATTTAATTTACATTAGCATATTAGATATAATGTAGACAAGAATGGAATTTGAAAGTAGCATGGTATCTAGGAATAAATAGTGTTTGCTGAAATGACTTAATACAATGTGTGAGATAAGGAAATAACCACATTCATCACCTATCATTCACGCACTGTAAGAAAACATTATGGTCAAGTTGTCCATAAATCTGGTGAGTTTATTTTCTAGAAGAAGCTAGAATTTTCGTCTTAATTTTGTTCTCAACATACTACCTTGAAAGAATATTAAATATCTGTGAACAGTTTCAACTGTTTTTCATTTGCGGAAAATTTTCATTTGGTTTGTTTCAGAAAGCTTCTAATGAGATGAACAGCACGGCAGATCGGGTTTATGATTTTCATTGAAAATTTCTTAAGATTACTCAGGAAATAACATTGCATATAAAAAATCTCTCAAGAGATCACATTTCTACTCAATTTCTTTCTGTTGCAGGACTTTGCAAGTAGGTTTGCTCCTTTTATATGTTTCAGAGGTTTTTACCCTGGTGTAACTTAGCAGAATTACATATGATTTAACATACATGACTCAGGACTTGATTCAGGCTCGTAGGATTTTAGTCTAGTGTTATTAATGTTCAGTCAGGTAAAGGTTGCAATACAAAGTTGGGATTCTTTTGCTGTATTAGTGTGTGAGATTCCATCCTCTTAACTGAAAGGTATAGTGCATTAAAGAAAATTTTACGTTGTTCTCTACAAGTGATTTCACTTTTGACTTTTAATTGAAGTTGTTTGACATTTAATTGAAAGACTTAAAAGTAATGCAAATTCTAACACATATCAGTCACCAGTGTTGAATAATGCTTGCATTGCAGTTATTGAAGAGGGACTAAAATTGAAAATATTCCTGGAGAAGTGGAAACCTAAACCTGCATATAAATGAGGGTGATGCATTCATTGCTTTATGGACCCCAGGTTCCTCACATGGAGTCACAAATCTACCCAGTGTCCCTGTGAGCAATGTTTTGTACTCTGAATTTGCTGAAAAAATATGTAAAATCTTCTGTAGTCAGAGAGCTCCCAATTGACAATGCATCTGAGAAGCCTTAAGTGTGTTGTTTATTTCAGCAAATATGCGAAATGTATTCACACTCCCGACAGTCTCAGACAGAGGCATGCAAATAACTGGCATGAGGGGCTAAATCTCAGATGATATACCCTTTTCAGGATGCGTCAGCAGGGGCACATTCAACATGTCAACATGTTCATGCATCCTGATGTACCTTTTGGAGGGCAGCAGAATCCCAGCACAGATAGGGTTTTACAACTAGGAGGCTCAAAAACCTGCACATGTTCTGCTTTTCTGTGCTATGTATGTACTGCTTTTCACAGAGCTAAGCTTTATGTAACTGCAATGTGAGATGGGAAAACTCCTTTCATCAGCAGTCTCTAGTGATTTGTGGGGATAGGTCACATTACATAGTTTTCTGAAAATATTAGATGGATCTGACCCAAGGGCATGGCCAAACATTCTTGATCCTCGCGGAAGTCTAGCTCTGAATCTCAGGCTCATATCTCCATTGTACCTTACCCTCCATCTTCTGCAACAATGTGTTTCTAAGTCACGGACTTCAGCTATCCTCCCTCACTTTGAAGAATGTTCATATCTCTTCAACCATCAATCCTGAGAAATTTTAACATGCACCAAATCCTTCCATGATTTCCCCCATACAACCATATTCATAACCAAGCAACAACAACAAAAAGCATGGGCAGCAGGTGGAGGGAGGTGATTCTGCCACCTCTGCTCCACTCTGCTGAGACCCCACCTAGAGTCCTTCATCCAGCTCTGGGTCCTCAGCACAGGACACACATGGACCTGCTGGAGAGGGGCCAGAGGAGCCCCAGAAATGATCAGAGGCTGGAACAGCTCTGCTGGGAGGACAGGCTGAGAGAGTTGGGGTGTTCAGCTGGAGAAGAGAAGGCTCTGAGGAGATCTTTTTGTGGCCTTTCCATACTTAAAACGGACCTATAAGAAAGAAGGGGACAGACTTTTTAGCAGGGCCTGTTACAACAGGACGAGGGGTGATAGTTTTAAACTAAAGGAGGGAGATTCAGGCTGGACATGAGGAAGAAATTTTTTCCCCTGAGGGTGGTGAGAGCCTGTCCTGGGTTGGCCAGAGAGGTGGTGGATGCCCCATCCCTGGAGACATCCCAGGCCAGGCTGGATGGGGCTCTGAGCAACCTGAGCTGGTGAAGATGTTCCTGCTCATGGCAGGGGTGGCACTGGGGGAGCTGTGAAGGTCCCTTCAACCCAAACCAATCTGTGTCTCTATGATTCTATGAACCCAGGCCTGACCAGTACAGCAGTTGCAGATCGGTAGATTAAGTCTAGAAAAATACTGAAGCACACAGACTTGTTTTTAGTGGAAAAAAAGGTGTAATTTTGCCATCTTTACTCACACTGAGCATTAACTGAAGACTTAATGGAAAAGCTGCTGCTGTAAGTAACCATTGAGCAGAAATAAGAATCAGAATCCACTTCTTTGTGGTTTTGGGAGGCAGTGATCATTTTGTTTCTTTCCCACTCTCATTTACACTAAATATATTCCTTCCCTCTTTTTACCTTCAACCTGATTAAATTTTTCTGCTACCTATTCTTTTACCCCAGAACCTATCCTCTCAGACAATTCCCCTGTTTGTTTGTTTGTTTTTTGTTTGTTTGTTTGTTTCGTTGTTTGTTTTTTCCCTGGAATTCAAATAAACCTCATTCTTATTCCCTGAGCAGCCACCTGGACTCCCACATTGCCTTTTTCCACATTCCTTGAAAATTCTCTCCTGCTGAGTTCCAGGCAATCAGAGGTCCATATCTCAGTCCTGCTTTCACTTCTGGTTCCTTGCCTCTTTTTGAGTTTGGTGACAGCATATGGGCTTCTCTGTCCTCTATTTTCAGCAGCTTTTAGACACCTCTGTTAGGGTCACAGTATTATGTAGCAGTGTCACACTGTGCCTGGAAGATCTCAGACCTGATATGCCTACTAAAGTGGTATAATTCTCTCCATAAGAGCTCACATTTATAAGGAAGAAGTGTGGGTGTCTGTATAGTCTTTCAGCTCTTCCTATCTTAATTAAATTTTCTCATTCCAGATCTACACAGCTGCACATTTCTGAATTATTCTGTTTTATTATCCAGTTCCAGATCACTACTTGTTTCTTCTGTGGGCTGTCAACCTTGTGATGAACCTAGATTAAACGTCTGGATTAAAATTGTGCCAAAGCTGGTGAACAAATACATTTAATTGTCTTGGGAAACAGCCTTGTGAAAGTATTGACATTGTATTTTGTGTTTAGTACCTGCAAAAGCCTCTTTTGGACTAAGAAGCCCAAAAGCTGTGAAGAAAACCTGTTCCAGTTCAAAGTTCATCCAAGTATCTGGAAAGCAGATTTTTACTTCTAAATCTCAGCTTGGAAAGTCATGAAAGATAAAATAGTCTTTCTGAAGGTTGCTCTAGAATAAGCCTTCATCTGCCATTTTCTGACTTTTATTTTTGCCTTGCTTTCTGCATATTATTTAGGTCATCAGTAAGAGCGATAAGTCATGAGTATCATTAAGATCATAGACACAGGTATCCTGTGACATCATGTTTCTTGAATTACTCTTTTGGTCCCTTGCTAACAATTTCTCTCAACTGCTCTGAAGGCAGGGAGCGCTTTCTGTCTAGAGTTTGACTATTCTTGTTTTCTCTCACTCTCACCCTTAACCTTTTACTTTCTGACTCTCATGGATGACTAGTCTTTGTATGCTTATCCAATAAAGGACTTTCTTGGAAAGGAATCTCCTCTGAAGCATAATGCATCCTGTTCCTTCAAACTCTTAAAGCAAACAGTCCTCTGCAAAGAAAAGGAGCACATTGCTCCCTTTAGGAAATAAAGAAGACAATGTGTTGTCCATTATGGGTAGAGTCAGCAAACGTTTCCTCTTGCCTAAACATCATGCAGAACAAAGCTCACTAAAGAATGGGGGACGATGATGTGAGTAAACACTGTGGGGAATTATTGTGGCAGCAAACCTGTGTGTATTGTGATGGTGGAAGACGAAAGACTCAGAAAGGACATGGAGAAGCTATGGATTGTCACAGCTGACGACAGAAAGGAAGGTGAAGCAGAGAGCTACTAGAGATGTCGAAAACAATCAGTAGGATCAACTCACAGGACACAATCTGTTCACATTTTCACATCGTGAAAGGATTTAAAAAAGTTTCAAGAGGACAACTTGGAGTGGATTCATCAACAAGGTGATCAGAGTGCTGGGGAACTTGACATGTGGAGAAAGATTGAAGGAACTGGGCTTGTTTGGCTTTGGGATGATAGGCTCGGAGAATCAAACTAATTTCATATCTGAAAGTTTGGCATAGAGTAGAAGCTGTCCTCACTTCACACTTATGTATGTTTACAGGACACGGGGCACAAGGTGCTTCAGGAGAAATGCTGTCTGGATAGAAGAAGAAAATCACTGAAAGCACTCTTAAATATTGAGACAGTTTGCCCAAGGAAGTGGTAGAGTCTAGTTTGCTGGAAGTATGTCTTGGCTTGACAAGGTTAATTTCAAAGTCTATGCTACAAATTGGCATACATTTAAAATATAAAAATAAAACCATATATTTTTAGATTACATTCATTTAACAGGGGTGAGATGTTTGGCAGTTCTAAAATGATTGAGAGTTCCAGGCCAATGTGCTCTGTTCTTCAGCCAGACATTCTCCACTCTCACCTCAAATCTCAGTGCCTTATAGTTAGCTCTGTCAACTTATCTGTCTCAGCTGTCTATCTGTCAAGCAAGAACAAGATACCACGAGCTTCCATTAATGTAAATAAGTGACTGTGATGAAAATGCTTATTGCAAAAGCAATCAGACAATATAATTTTGTAAAAAATGAATTTTAATTGTTTTGATCGTATTCCACTGTGACTGGTGTCACTACATAACTTTTATTGTATCTCCCTTTCGATTGTAGCTGCTCACCCCCCCTTTATCTGTATTTCAAGTCCCTTAATCTCTCTGTTAATTTTAATCATCAAATCAACTAGCACTTCCATTTTGCTGCCTCTCACTTCCTATTCCTTATAATTTGTCCTAAAATAGTTCATTGGTTCTTACATCTTACCGCAGCGATGTGCTTTCAACCCCATCTCTGCTTGGAGCTGATCCTCCTCTACGATCTTTCACACCAAATCTCTTTTCTCTGCTGACCTCCACCCCTAGTTTTTGCCCTTTCCAAGACTTACAAGTTGACAGCGTCTCTCATCTCTGCAATGCATTCTGCTCTTTACTTCCGGCAGTGTTATTCCTACTGGGATTATTGTCTACAGCTATGTTTTTTATAGCGTAAACTCTGTCATTTCATCATTAGTATTTGCCTCCTGTGAGACCACAAACACTACTTTATCTTCCACCTCTGAAGTGTCATATTCTTATGCTCTTTTGCCATAGAATTAAGGCCAAGTACCAAGTGATGTCCTTTTTCTGCATATGTTTTCAAATGTTATACTTGCAAAATAACTGCACTTCTCTTTCCTGTTCAAGTGCCGATTTTATAGTCTTTTCTGCCTTTTCTGCAGCTTAATGTCTCTCTGGTCTTAACTCCACTGGAGGACTCAACAAGTTCTTCTCTCCCCTTCATTTTCCATTATGCCTAGTCATGTTCTTCCTTATTTCTATGGTCTTATGTCTTCTCCTAAAACCTTTGCTCTGTTAAAACCTGATGGATTTCTGCCTTATCCTGCTCCTATCTTCAGACACATGATGTACTCTTGATGGAGAAGAGGCTGGGCAGTAGTACCTGGAGAAGATGAGTGGCCCTTCAGGAGGACTGTCTTAGTGGTTGATGGCAACTTCTCGTGCTCCTCTCCCGGGCAGGCTTCTCACTTTGGTACCAAGTGCTTCAACATCTGATCACCTTGACTTTCTCTGGATGAACTCCTCTGTCAGGCTGGAACTTTGTTCAAGAAAAAATGAAGAAGAAAATAGGAAATAATTAAAAGACATCTAAATGCTAATGGTCTGCCTCTCCCTCTTCTGGAGCAGGCTTTGTGTCTCCAACCCATTTTCCTACTTCATTGAGTAGTACTGGTTTACCACCAGCACCGTTCTTCTTTCAAGATCACACTTGTGAAAGGCACTTTCTTTTTCACTTATTCTTCAAGCAAAACAATTGGGTCTCATCTCCACTACTGCAGCAAATGCAAATTTAGAGTAAGAGGTGAGGCAACCCCAGTACACCCAAAGTTACAAACTCTCTGGGGCCTTGAAGAGCTTTTGGTATCACTTAGGTCAGCCTGAAGATTATCTCAGTGACCTCTATGTGTACCATGGGAATCTCTGCACTGGGTAAAGATTGGGGCAACAATTACGTATTTTGCTTTGCCTTACCTGCAGGTCATGATCTCTCCCTAGCCGTCTAGTCCTATGAACAAAAAATTGCAAATGGAAGCATAGAGCACAAAACCACTGTAGCCAGACTTGTGGGACATGCCTCTAAGATTAATATTTTTGCTCAGTTACGAGCACCTTCCCATAAACACAAGTAATAAGAACACAACCTCACTCTTTCAGCATCACACCAGAGCAAAGGTGCACGTGTAACTCGGGTTTTCTGTATGAATCTCAGTTTTTTCACATCAGCCGACTCTGGCAGATGCTGAGGACAAAAGATACATCTATCAAAAAGTAATATATTCAGTTCAGGAGTCACCTGGTCATTAGGGCTTCCTCATGCAAGGAAGAACAGAAGGTACAAAAGATGCTGGCCTGCTGGCTTTCTTTCTCTTTGAGAAGGGAAGAAGATTGTGACAAGTGAGGAAACTGGAGGTGATTAAACTGTTGTGTTTATCCAGCCTGCTGAGGATGACAACAAACTTTCAGAGGGCAGGGTGGACAGAAGCAGCCTTTGACTCACAAGGTTTCAGTGATCTGCTCATGAATTACCACAAGGAATGTCCCCCGGAAAAGTGATTAGAGGAACTTACGTCATCTCAAATATAAGACATAAATAAATGCATCACTGCAGAAAATAAGGAATATTCTAGGTCTCTGTGCATCAAGGATGCACCAGCCACATGGATGTGGATAGTTTTGCCTCAAGGAGGAATTTGATTTAGTGGCTGGAGATGCATGACAACCTATTTTTCTACATTTACATATTTTTTGTTTGCTTACTTAGAACTGACAGCATGCTTATTGACCTACAATGCATGAAAAAGAATCCTTTCTATTAACTAGTATAAATAACAATAAAATTACAGCACGCGGACCTGGAAAATGCACAGAAATAGGTATAAATTTGGCATGAGAAAAAGTGATTATTTTGTCTTTTCTTGTGGAAACTGAAGAGTTAAGTGCCTTTTTCGAGACAGACTAAATGAAAAGTGGGGAGGGAGCTGAGTTGTTTTTAAAAATTCAGATGACCTGCAACTTATTTTTCTACTTTTTTTTAAGAAGATGAGGTGGGCTTTGTTTTGAGCCAGCCTGACACAAACAGGAGGGAAATAAGAGAAACACTCTGCAATGGCCAGCATGTGACTGACTTCTACCATTTGTCTCAATGAACTATGTATGGCCTTGAAACATACAGAACAACACGATAGGGGGATAAAACAAACCTGTGTTTGCAAAAAGCTTTTAAGGATCACAAACAAAACTTGAGCAAATCTGTTAAGTGGATGCAATTCAAGACATGCAGCAGTCTGAACTGGGATGGGATTGGACAAAGGGTTATGGAAGAAATTCTGAGCTTATTTTGTGTGCACTTTCTGCTTTTTAACAGAGAAAGTAAATCTTCAAGTCATGCCAGAGCCACCTTAGCTTTTTGACACAAAAAACTTGTGCTCTGATGCAGAGATTCTAGTTGCTTGCTGTTCGGCAGCTCCAGGAAACAAATTCTACGAAAGACCAGGAATAATATAAAAATGGAACATCACTGACAGCGTATCAAAAAGAAATTAAACATTCAATATGTAGGTAATAATACTACCATCTGCAAAGGTGCTATAATGCATTATGTCCAAGACAACATGTTATAAACGCACTATTTTTTCTGAACAAAGAATCTTTGAAAAGACAACATTTCATCAGAAGTCTTGGTAAACTTACACCAATTAACTTTATAAAATTGGACCTGATGTTACTCCTAAATCTCATAAAATTGCCTACATTTTGACATTTCCTGTGTTGATTCATGTTTCCCCATGGAAATATACCAAAGTCAAAAATAGACAAATCTTGAAATGTTTTTCATGCTTTGATAAGATACTTTCTTCAAATAATGTTTAACTTGTAATAACTCTTCAAGCCATGTAGAACAGAGTATTTTTAACCTAACTTCTTCCTCCATCCTCCAAGCAGTTGTTAAAATAAAAAATAAAGCGATTGAAGTATCACCTACATGGTAGACAACTCAATTTGTTGTTTTGCTGCAGAGAAATCTACATGAGGTCTTTGTACCTCTTGTGGTAGAATTGCTTCAGTGTGAACTTTTCATTGCAAAATTTAAAGTTTCATTTCCTTTTTGACAGAATATTAAACTTTTAAAAATAAAGTTAATTGTTAATTTACTATGGATTGCATCTTTTGTTTCTTGATATAATAACGTTTCTCTATTACGTAAAATATAGAGAAACCACAATTTTCCTTCCTATTCAAAGCAGCTTTTCATTGAAGTCCATGTGAATAGGCTAATCTTAGCAATTCTTGTCATCTCATAATTTCTTTAAGTTTTTCTGCTTGTGACATTCCATATGAATTGAAAAAGTATTTCCTTTAAAGGTGTTATGATTGATCATGCACACCACAAAGCAAATTATTTTCCAATTTTTGTGGTCAGATAACATTTTGAGATGATTAAGGCTCTGTCCAGTTCTCTGCTGAACTGAAAAAGAATTGATATTTTGTCAAAAATAAAGGTGGCATTTAACAGAGGGAAGATTTATCTTTAGCTAGTTAAAAATCTCCCAGGAGGACAAATTTGTAAACTATATGAAACATGTTTCTTTTTGTTGTTGCTTCCTCTCCTTCTCCTTGGTTTGTCTACTGTTCTTCATTTTTCCAAATGTTTACTGTTCTTTAGATTTTTATAAAGGGAAGGGGGGAAAGTGATTAGACCATATTGAGAACTAGCTTCAATACACTTTATTGTTAAGAATGTAACCAGATGCCTAACTAAAATATTTGATCCTCTGTGTTTCAGACAAAAGCTCCTTTTAAAATCATAGATAAAGCAAGGTCAGAGGAAAGGCATTGCCTTGCTTCATGAGCTGAGGAAGCAATCTGGGTGCGTGTTTTGGAGACACCTAACTCCCCACATAGGAACAAAACTAAATCTGGAGCTAGTTTCAGGTTTAATACCTTTCACTGAAAGTTAGACCTTCTGAAATCCAATGCAAGGCTGTAGTCACAAATGGGGATTTTGTTTTGTGAGGGTGTAATTACACTAGTCAGTTCAGTCCTAAGCCCTTATATATCTCCTTACCCTCATTCACTTTGTACAGTGTGGCTGTAGTCTACAAGAAGATTTTTATGAAGACCTAAACACTGTTTACATAGGCTTACATGTGTACGAGTTTGCTTTATGGCACTCTTATCTGAATTACATCACCCAAGATGGAATTAGAGAAAACTCTTTGTTGTATTATAGCAGTAAATCTAAAGGTAAATGATACTAACAGTGTAGCAACAACTTCGTTTACATGCAACTCTAGAGGTACAACGGTTGTTTTGTTTTGTGTTTGCCTTTATGCCTTATCTCTGCTACAGAGTGTTATAAACATGGTGAAATGAATTAAGACATCTTTCTTGCACATTTTTTCTGAGTAAAATATTTTTAATTATATTTTTAATATTTATATTTATATTTATATTTATTATATTTTATTTTATTATTATATTTTATTTTATTTTATTTTATTTTATTTTATTTTATTTTATTTTATTTTATTTTATTTTATATTTTATTTTTATTATAATTATCCTCCCTCATACTGATAACATTCTGAAGTATACATGCTATATTGTATGAATCTTACATGCTGCAACTATGTTAGCCAGTTATATGTGATATGCACATTTATTATTCGTTCTCCTCTTCAAACTAACTTAAACCATCTGGCCATGGCCCAAATCACGCCAGAACCAACAAAACTATTTTCACTGATTATCTTAAGTTTCTTATATTATCTGTAGTGAACCTGTCTAGGGCTTCATCAGCATCAGTTCTTCCTTCACCAACAGTACATTTAGTTTTTCTGTTTTCATCTTGTTTTTCCTGCTTGGCAACTAAAAGTCTCTGCTTGCATTAGCTTCGCAGATTGTGCAGCAGAGCAGCAGAATGAATGGTCAGGCTTCTTTGACCTAAACACTATCAATCTCAACCTTTAGATCAGATCTACCATCAGCACAAGAAAGGAAATACTCATAAAAGTACTTACCCTGATGCAATACCCAGCCAGAATGCTGCCTGGGAGCAGGAGATACTTTCTTCCTAAAAGGTTATGTTGCTTCTAGACATGAAAACCTGACAAGCTTTGGGTAACCCACTCAAATTTGTCTGGACACTGCTTGTCTGAACTTTCTGGAAGTCTCCTGAAGATCTCTGAGAACAACAGAGACACGATCAGCTGACTCTCATTAGAGGAGAAATGGGGCAGGAGACTGTTGGAGCAGCAAACGGCAGCTAGTCCTGCTTGCTTTGCTTGTGTCCGTGTCCTGGAATGCCAGGATGGCCACTGCTTCTGTGATGGAGGGTCTGGTTCTTGAGGACTATCAGTACTGGGGCTGAGCAGAGAAAAATCACAGTCCTTCTCACCTTCTCTGAAGAGTAATCTCAGCACTTCAGAGCTCTCTGATGAGCTGTGCCATGTCTACATGCTCTCTTTTGATCTGATACTGTCACTGGGTGATGAAGTTCAGTTTTACCTGAATGACTGAGAAACCTAAAACTAAATGCTTGTGTGAAAGAAGGTGGTCATGGAGACTGTTTGTGACGGGTCCTGGCTAGTTCTTCTCACCTACAGCACTACCATGACCAGCCTCCTGCAAGTCTGTGGGTCAGGCCAGGCCACCAGGCAGAGGAGGTCCAGTCTGTGGGTCTACGTGTTTATTTTTTAAGTAAGCGCCACCATGTTCCTGGAGGCTACAGAGTTATCTCTGACTTCTGCTGTTTCATTCACAGCATTGTTGCTATAGAGGTGCTTTAAAACAAGTAAGTCTAGCTTGAAATGTTGTGTTTTCTCCTTCTTTGTCCTCAACCTTATATTTGAGGGATTTCTGAATGAGTTAGGTTGTAAATTAGGATGAAGCTTTCAGACTGGTAGGGGTGTTTGTTTATTTGTTTGTTTGCTTGTTTGTTTGTTTGTTTTCCTGGAGATGGGAGGTGTCTCAAACCAAGGATACGTTTTTAAAACTGCGTCGTGCTGTTTTATGACCAATTGGGGAATTTTTTCTTGAAAATCTACAGTAGAATCTGAAAATATTCGGATAGTCTCTGGGAAACTGTGAAGAGGAGAATATGTCAAAAATGCTAGTGGATACCTTGAAAACCAGGAATCAAGTCCCTCTGAATTTTCTGAGATCAGATATTTTAAAAAAGATTGTTTTGGAATTAAAAATGTAATTTCATTTATTTTCTGTCTAAAGTTCAAGTCATTAGATTGTATCCAGGTTACATTATCCAGGTTTTCCTTGCAGCCAGAAAGACTCAAAACTCATTTTTTTTAAATAAAAAACAAGGATGTCTTTGCTGGTTGTTTCCAAATTTCTTCTTTTCACATAATCACTTGGTTTCCAGGAATGCAAATCTCTCAGTAGTCCCTGAAATATTGTTAAACTCAGTCAAATAATGAGAGTTAGACATATCTCAAACCAGGCTCTTAGTAAAAATCTATACATATGTGATCAATGCCGATAGATTAGACATTACAACCTTCAGATAAAGCACAGATCAAGTGCTGCACAGAGCTCACTTTGTGCTCCCTGGCCACGTACAGACCAGGGGATAACTCCTACTCCTATGGGATAATTGCACTTCCAGTCGTGTTGGGTTACTGGAGGCTGTTGGTATCAGTTGGCCGTGCTGAAGAAGACAATAAGGGCCATTTAGCTCCAGGTGCAGTCCAGAAGCTCTGAGGAATGCATGTTCATCCCCACTCCCAGCAGTCTTGCGTCTATCCTCTCACTTCAGGAGTCAGATTTTCCATTCTCATTGAACTCACACAGCAAAGCAATATCACTGTGCAGGGAAGGAAAGCAAGCTCTAAAATGCAATCCAGCAAAATGAGGCATATTTTGGCCAGAGAACAGAGAGAAAAGTTAAGTATGGAACAGAAGAAATTTGAAATAATCATAGGTTTTATTGTAAAGTAATAATTATATCTTTTTCCTCACATATACATAATATATATTTCTAAATCTTTCTTCCAATACCACCTAGAAGGAGTAGTGCACCCCCACAAAATGTCAGGGATAAGTAGGGCTTTTCTGGAGAAAAACACAGCTTTTTTCAGGGACAGGTCTTTTATTAAGCTTTTGGTAACAAACTAATTTGTGCTAGATACAAAAAACAACAGAAATGGCAAGATAATTTGTCATTTTAATTTAATATCATAGATACACAACCTATTCAAAGGCAAATAAAATGTAGCTGCAGAGAAGTTTAGCACACTAAACGCTGACCTGTTCTTGATACAGATGTATTGCTGGGTAGACTCAGCAGCTCCATTTCTAGATTGTCTATGGCAGAAAACTTTTTTTTTCCTGGAAAGATAACTGTGATTTTTTTTTTTTCAGAAAACCAAAATCTAGACTGAATATAGCAAGCGTGTGCACAGGTTCTAAACGAGGCTGCTGACAAAAGAAAAGAACCACTTAATTTTTCCAGATGATTACTTCTGTCAGTCAGTCATGACTATCGAATAGCAGCAGAACTGAGGTTTTTCCCTGAAAAGGAAGATTCAATTTCAGAAGGATTTTTTGAAGAAGAACATACAATTTTATAAATACCTGAAGAACTAAAATTATATGTTTTTTTTGACAAAATTTTAAGGCTGAAGAAGTAATACTGAAAAGATATACACACTCTCTTTGAAACGTTATTCCTTTTCTTTGCTTTCGGTCTTTCCTTCTAACTTGTTTCCCCTGATTTCTTTATCATGTAAGTGGGTAGTAAAAAGGGTGAAAATGTTGGGAGTCTCCTCTTCAATTTTTTTCTGCAATATATGTGATAGTTCTACTTTCTCAGTGGCTGAAAACTCTGAACAGTGGGGGCCAGATGTGTCGTGGAGTTGTGGCTAGAAGGGATTTTCTCTGTCCACTTTTCTTGTCCCTCCAGAAGTTCTTGCATATTTTGGTCTCAGCTCCAGACTTGTTATTGTATTATATGTTATTATATGTTGTTATACAGGAATGAAGAAATATAATTAAATATAAACAGGAAATTAATTTTCCGTATAGAATTTGTACTTGAGCAATATATTCTGCAATGGTAAAAGCATACACACTGTCATATGGAAAAATAAGAGGAGATCAAGACAAGTAGAGCAAAATTATATTATTTTTCCTTCTTTCCTTCCTTCTCCTCTACAGCACTCCAGTGTCTGGAAACCATTTGGATCAGGAAATTATAAATAGATAAACAATGACCTGCACTTCATGAATGTTTTAATACCCGTAGATACGGCATCACACTCAGAGATTGCAGTATACTAAGCAGTCTTACAACATGTATTTTTGCAGCTTGTTATACATTGGCTCTTCTGGTGAGCGTCCAGGCTCTACACCCGTAGAGACCAAATGAAGCCATGTAGGCTGCTTTAGCTCAGATTAGGCTAGAATTAAACTACCGTCCTGCATCCCACTGTCTTTAACTTGGACAACCAGCGTCACGAAGGTTAGTTCACATTGCGGTTTGCTAAAGACTCACCATGCAAACAATAGAAAAAGAGATGTCTATACTGACGGGTTAACGGTGTATAATTCACCCTTCTGCTTTTCCATTGCCACCCACAAACAAGAACAGAGGAATGGATATATGCTATTTATTAAACAGAAATCATAAAATTAAGCTATGAATAACATGCAGGAATTATTGTAAACTTAAGCTTTATGAAGAGAAGACTTGGAAAAAAATTAGTTTCAATTTTCTTCCTCAAAATTAGTCTTTACAATGTAAAATGACATACCAATGTCATGTTGAAGATATTTTTCAACATGGAAATTGTCACATCACTACAAAAGGAGTGAGGTTCTACAATAATTTTAATGGAATGCTGACTTTGTTGCTTAATTATGGCCTTTTTCATGTCAACAGTATTAATTACACATTGCAGTGCCTGTCTGCTTCCTCCCAGGATGAAATCTGCCGCTACGTGACATTTAAGTTGGGAATATCATCATTGTTTTTGGCTGAGGGAGAGTCAGTTGATGATGTGACAGCATAGGTGTGTTTGCCAAAAGCTTTTCATATGATAAATAGCAAGTGTTAAGACATCTTGTACAAAAAGTGTTATCTATATTGAGTAAATACAAATTAATAGGGACTGAGGAGTGACCTGGCACATACATCTGCTATTGTAAGGTGCATCTTGCATGGCCCCACGTTCCATTTATTTGAGGATGATCTCTAACAGTCTTGTCCTAGGACACACATATACTCCAAGAACAGCAACAGCTGCTGAGTAAAATAAGAGAAACTTGGAAATCAGCAAGGATGAGGCTGTTTTTCACAAAAAATAAAGGACCGAACTCACGGAAGCACAGTAAAGCACAATATAAGAGTGATCAGCGAGCTAAATTAAGCACACTCAAAAATATAATCTTATTTCACCTACAGTAACTAAATAAAAAGGAATCTTAACTTTCCCATATGAATATGCTGCATACATATTTATTATCTCATCTTCAATAACAAGACTATAATAATTGGTTGAAAAGCAATCTATCAGTACTTATAGTAAGAGCAGTTGCCAAGCAGGAGCTGATAGTCATCTTCAGTCTTTGCTAAATTGTATGATCATTATTCCTGCAGCTGCAGTGCAAGTGCAAACCAAAATGAATCTCTCATTACTTTCCTGTGTTGCTCTCTTCCTCTAGGTCATGTCAGGTCTGCAAGTGGATTCTGAGTTGCACAAAACTGTTCCCTCAGAGGCAGCATCATGATGGTGGGCTATGGCAGTTGCATGCCACAAGCCCTGCTGTTGCAGCCAGGTTTCAGAAGACCATTTTAGAGTCAAAAACCACTGTGGGATTGGCCTCAGATTGACCTGAATTTTTGTGGAGGGCTAGATCTACCCCTTAGGGTTAGGCTCGAGCCTAACAGGTCTGTATCTCAGGCAGATGCCATGTGTTCTGAGTGACATGCCCATCTGAAAGCAGATGGCACAGGAAGAATTTGGTTGTTCCTGTATGTTGCTTCAATGCTCAGACAATAGCCAAGAAAACGGTCAACAGCCTCAGACCTCCAACACCATAATAACAGCTGTGGATTTAATTTTATTTAAAAAAAAAAGGCAGAAACACTCATAACTTAGTTATTTTTCTTCTGATTTCTGAGCCCTGAGTGTTGAACTCAATCAGAATATTCTTACTAGATCCTTTATTTTTTTTTAATGGAATATGAAGAATTCTGTTGTCCTCACATCCTCAAAGTGCAACAATTACAATAAAATCAGGAGCTGATAATAACCACTGAGTCAGCTGTACCCAAACCAAGCAGCACATACACAAAAATAATAAGGCCGTACGAGGAACACAGATATTCTAAAAAAACAGATAGGGGCAGATGTTTGGGGTTGATTGTTGGTAGATGATGGAGAAAAGGTTGCAGAGGGCATTAGGTTCAGGTGCGAAGCGACACATCTACCACCAGAATATCTTGGTTCTGTAGTCAATGGCAAGAGTTAAATGTCTTTGGGGTCCATTTAAAACATCTACGTTAAATCAGAAAAATAAAACTGTGTGAATAGTCCTGAGAAGAAACAGAGGAAAGTGACTTAAGATTGTCTACATTTTTACTAGGACACACTGAGCTACTCATTTTACCAGTATTTTATAAGCATTACACGGATGATTTTATATTCTGCTAGTGAAATACTGACAAAAAGAGTTTAGCAAAAGAAAATGCAATATTAGGAATCTAGAATCATGAGTCTGTCCCTTTCATATTTGACCTTCATGAATACAATACAATTTGTTTGGGTTTTTTTCTAGTTTGAAAATACGACAAAGACCTTAGCTTTAAAAAATAAAGGCAAATACAAGTAATCTAAGGCAGCTTAGCTGTAGTTCAGGTAGCATCTTTAGATGCTACAGGGCAATGGGGGAGATGGCAACGGTGGCCACATTTCAAGGAGAATGATTTCTCCTGGGGATGCCTGGAGGTTCAACATTTCTCATTTCCCACTCTAACATTCTCTGTTTCATTTCTTCTGTCGTACGTGGCACCCACACTATGTCTGAAGTCAGCTGAAAACTGTGTTTTTTTCATGAGGTATTTGAGTTATAAAACCTGTTTTCAGCTGAATGAGTCTCAAAGGTCATCACCACTCGTGTCTCTCTTTCTTCTCTTTTCCCTTTTTTGTATTTTGCAGGGAGGGGGAACTCTCACTACCCATTTAACATTATGTAAGTTTCTCATGTTTTGTAATTAACACCCAGAACATGAATTATTTTTTTTTTCTGAAGCAAAAATAAGACCCGATGGCCTCAGTCCATTAACTGTTTGCTCTCAACTGATTTGCTTTTAATTGACACCTTACTTATAATTAAACTGTTGTTGCTGAGGACAGAGTATTGTGATATTAACACAGATTGCTTTGCCTGGTTTTCATATACATTAGTAAATTATGTCGGATCAAATATGTCACGGAGCTGACACATATGGAATTGATCATGAAGCAACCTTGTATTCACTGTTTCAGGTTGAAGATAGTACATTCAACTATCACTTTTGAAAAGCAGTCCCCACAACAAATAAAAATTGTGCTTGAATGTTGAGTGATAAATGAGATTTGAGGCAGAGGTTAACTACTCAAGCTGCAAATAAAGTGCAAACTCAGGTGGCTGACTTGCATATTTGCAGATAAGGTGCTAATTGCATGAAGCAGGATTTTGAAAGCACAGAACTGGAAGCTCAGAACTCCGGACAGGGTGTCATTGTATTTAAATAGATAACATGAAATTACAAGGCAAAATAATACGAAAAACTGAAGTTATTAATTCCATCTTACATAATTAAATAGGAAAATTGAATTTATAGCATTCTGCGGTGTTATATAAAAGCTATTAGAAGTAGTAACTAAAATTTAATGCTTTTTGAAGCATTTCCCTGCGTGCTCTACTTTATTTGATTGTTACCTAACAGTTAGAGCTCATTCCTGACCAGTTCCAGAAAACCATTATTATTTATGGCATTTCTATCACTAGCCACTGCTTCTACTGTAAGTGCTACTGTTAATGCTTATGTCTTAATAAAATTAAAAGTTTCATAAACAGTTTAAAAAAATCCATTTAGATCTTGACTTGTAAAAATGAAAAATAGAAAAACAGACTGTAAAAAAAATTTACTGCCTTACAACTTGCTATGAGCCACACAAAGCAGATGCTTCAACAGCATATAGACAGTTCTGCTAAAAATTAGGAAAGATCGTGCCCTGTTTCCAAAGATAAAGCTGCTAATAATAAATAACCCTACTTTACATCTCAGTGTGATGGACAAAAGAAAGATTTAATCATTGCAAGTTAGTTGCTGCCCAAGAATGGCTGATTTTGACTTGATTGGTTTCAGCGTGAGTAAAAGAGGGAAAGGTTCAAGTAGTAACATGGCATATACATCATGCTTTCAAATTGTAAGTCTCATGGGCAGAGAAAATGTGAGGATGTGTTGGAGAGGAAGGTTTAGAATTAAAGGTGTGAATGAAAATTGAGGGGTCTATAAGATAAGTTAATTTATAAGACAGCCGAAAATGTTGATTACACAGGAAAAATAGGCAACACTGGTTTTGCCTGCTAATCAGAGAAGTGAATACAGCATTCAGAAATTTAAAAAAAAAAAAAAAAGTTACAGTGGGGTAACAAAGAAAATGGACTGCAATAAGCATGAAAGAATTTTTGTTAACTAAATGAAAAGCTTAAAGCACCAAGAAGAGATTAATAGTATCTTTATAGAAATAGAGACACAGACACAAAGATTTGAAAAAGATGGAGACAGATGTATAAATTAAAAAAAAAAAATGTATATGGGGAACAAAACAAATCCTACAAACATATGGATTCTATTAGCAACTAGTTGTGATAAGCCTATTAGCAGATATTCAACACAGAAACAATCAAAATTAATGCTGTTCTCCATTTGGAAACAATAAGGACCTTTTTATTACGTAAGAATATCCTTTAATTAGGTTAATAAGTACTTTCCAGTCAATTAATAGATGCTAAACAACATATGCCAGTAGGTCTGAGTAAGAGTCCTGAAAGACTTGGCTTGGGAGAACACTCATTCACTGATGTTAATTTTTAATAAACCTTGAAACAGCAGGGAAATGCTAGAAGACTGGGAGAGCATTGCTGTGACAATATTCAGAAAGGGCAGGTGGTCCTACCCAAGCATCTTGAGCCAGCAAGGAAAAAAAGCTGCTTTGGGAATGAGCTGATAGGCAATTACAGGACAGCTCACAAGCGATGAAGAAAAATGAATTTTGTCAAAAAGACTTAATTTCTGGATAAAACTACTACTATCACACCACATAAAACAGAGGCTATTGTCCCTGCCTTTCCCAAACCGAAGTAAATAAATGGTAAATGGGTTCATAACTGGCTAATGGGCAGTTCTGAAAATGGGAATGTGAAAACGGGGATCTTCCATTGGGACTTGCAGGAACAGGGGCACTGCTAGTGCTTGACAACGTTTTCACAGATGATTTGGTTGTAACTCCGAAGTTACAGGTGATGTAATAAACAAACAAAGTGGCCCACTTCACTTAATAAGTGGAGTCTGTTCCGACATTTTAATGCAGAGGTATGAAAGTTGCATGTAGAGAGCAAGCAGTGCCTGCAACAGTATGGGACTACACCCTAGTCAGTAGCAACTGAGAAAAATATCTGTCATATTAAACTTCGGTGTTACTGTGGCGAGAAAAAGGTGGTGCTACCCTTGCAGATATGGCATCATATGGGGTTTTTCTTTGCACCCTGCAATGGTAAAACCATCATTAAAATAGTTCTGTTTGGTCCTTCTAAAGAAGAATTTGCAAAGTCAGAAAGGGAGTAGAAAAGACCCTTCAGAATGGTTCTTATACTGAAGATAACGCTTTACAGTGAGAGGCTTAAAGACTCCATCTATTCCATTTATCAAAAGGCAGATTGAGAGGGGACTTGATGACGGTGTGTACCTTCACGGAGAAAACAGACTGGGCGCTAAAGAGCTCTTTAATGCAGTAGAGAAAGGCATAAGAAGGTGGAAACTGAAGCCAGATAAATTCATATGAGAAATTAGACACAATCTTTTGCCAGGGAGGCTGATGAATCACCAGACAAATGACCGAGAGAGGCTGCAGGGTCTCCATCTCTCAGATGAAGACTGGGCATCTTTTGGAAGATGTGCTTTAGCTAAATACAAGGGATGGTTTAGTCACACATCAGAGGTCCTTGAGCTCAGTGCAGAAGAGAAGAGATGAAATGTGGTGTCTTGTGATTGCTCAGAAGGTCAGTCTGGTGTGATATAATGAGTCACACCAGCCCTAAGCTGTGGCAATTTATGGGCCAATAATAGTAATCATAATGGTAATTGTAATCATAATAGTAATGGCAATTGCAAACACAATCGCAATCACAACAGTAATATAGTGTTTGAATTTTATGTTGTGCCTGAAATGTAGAGGGCCAAATCCTGATTAAGAGATGTAGTCCAGGAAGGTGGATTATTCTGTGGGGAAAAGGAGTAAGATTTTGGGCTACAAAAATTCTCCCTATTTCTCTGAGGCCCAAAAGGGATATGACTTCTGCTTCAAGACTAGGGAGAGATGAGGAGACATTTGACCAGACACATTTTTGTCATACAAAGTGCCCTGCCGTGTTATGTCGTGGTGTTGCCCCCCATAATCCCTGGAAGAGGACCACACTGGCACTTGACCCTTTTGGGCTGCTTGTCTCATTTCTCCAAATATGCCATTTCCATGGAGTTTTAGCACCTGCACCCAATGCAGATGGAGCCTTGTGCACTCTCAGAGAGGTGGGTAGAAGGGATTACTCGGAGATATGACACTTTCTGTGAAAAACTTAATCGACTACGGCATTTCATCTTAAAAAAAAAAAAAAAGCTGCTTTTAGGACATCTGCAGTCAGTCTCTAGATGAAAATTTCATGAAGATGTAAAGCACACCAATTCTAACCTTGTGTACCTCTTCTTCTCCTTGACCTGCTCATCACCTTTCATCTGATTAGCCTCTACTATCTATCAGCTTAAACATTTCTAAGTAAACTTTAATTCAACATATCCTGACAACAACTCTCAGGAGATTGACATTTTTAAATTACCATAATTATGAATTTGAGTGGCCTTCTCTTGTAGTCGGGCACTGATAAAAGTCTACACCTGTACCTTTGTGGGAAGATGTTACCCCAGAGACAGTGAAGCAAATCACAGTTTTACCCCTCTGCTTCCTTGGTGCACCACCTCTGAGGTGTGGGAGAGAGTCCACATTCCCGTGGTTCCTACTGCAGCTTTCCCCACTTCTTAATAGGAGTGCAGAAAACCCAAAACTTTCTCCAACATGCTTAGGACTAAAGTATCATCTGGTTCTTTGCTTATTGGATGGATTTGGGAATGAGATATGGTTGCATATCTTCCTGCTCGTTCTGTAACTATTCCGAATATGGGAACTCATTGCATAGAGCTGCAACAGAGTTCTGCATATTCTGGTATTTCCAGATGCATATTCTAGTAGTTGTAACCGCTATTTATTTGCCTTTGCAGGCATTACTTTTTTGGCTGATGTCTGGGAGAAGTTATCTTATTAAACACAGAATATAATTTTTCTCATGGTTTTGAGTAAAATGGTCATGATTAGTGTAAGCTTCATTGTTTTATTTTTTTCTGTGCCACACTTGAGGAAAAAGCCCTTGGCTGTCCTGTATACTGAGTATTTTCTTTTTACAAAGGAGCAACATTCATGTTGAACATTTTCACATTTTATTACTTTTTTACATGTTTTTTGTGTTTTTCCCTCCACTGTTACTGCAAAAACAGCTATATAAGCCAGAATTCAAATGTGAAAGAAAACTGCTGAGAGCAAACTAGATAAAAATACGGAGAAAACTGGTTTTCACCAGCCTTCGAGGCACTAGGATTTTGATTCTTGTTCTCATATTAGTCTTGAGATGTTGGCAATGTCATTGCTCCCAGAATTGGTTGCTGACAGTTCACCCCAATAGGATTACTTGCATACTTAAAGTAAAGCAAGTGCAGAAGTGTTTGCAGAGCCAGACTCTTTAATAAGCTGCTATACACTCGCCTGCAAGCGCATCAGATGAATAATGAGTCATCAGCCCTCCAAGGGCAGCAAAGACGGGCTATGCCTGTGTTACTGGAGAACGTGGTCAGGCACAAAAATTGTAAATGTCCTTTTCTTTTCAGTTTTACACCCTCTTCCTCTCAGGAAAAAAAGTGGGGACTTGACACTGTGACATTTCTTTTGTGCTCCAACCATCGTTTCATATACCTGTAAAAATGCTCAGAGGAGATCACGGGCAGTCTGGTTAATTTGTTTTTCAGCTTGACTTGTTTTGCAAAAGGAAGTTGCAAAAACTGACTCTTCTCCCAGGCAAGACCTGGAGGACACCAGCAAGACCAACAACATCTAGAAAATGCACGGTGTGGGCACATACTACAGGAAAGCTACTCTGAGAGTTTGCACTTTTGGAGACCTGAATGTGCATGATGATGCTTCTCTCCATAAACATATATTTTTGTCAAGGATGCTCACTGGGATGTGATTATTTGTGAGGATGATACTCGCCTCATTATGTAGCAGAAAAGCAGTGGCTAACATGTCAACTGATCAGCATAAGTGATCCTTGTTTCTCTCATTAATTTGTAGTTTACATGACTGTGTATTTAAGGCTTTTGCTTAAAGCGTGACATAAAACATACCTCTTCAAGTACCACAAAAAACAACTCCTCCCCTAACCTTTGATTTCCCTCATGAAGTAAGAGATCCCCAAGATCAGTGCAACCTTAATGGGGGATGTTTAAACCAAGAAAGCTTATGTATTTTATAAACCAAGCTTTACTGCCCCAACCTCCAGCAGACAGTTGCTTCCTTATAGCATCATAGAATCATAGAATCATTTCAGTTGGAAGAAACCCTCAGGATCACCTGGTCCAACCATAACCTAACTCTAGCACTAACCCATGTCCCTAAGAACCTCATCTAAATGCCTTATAAACTCCTCCAGGGATGGTGACTCCATCACTGTCCTGGGCAGCCAGTTCCAATGCCTGACAAACCTTTCTGGGAAGAATTTTTTCTTAATATCCATTCTAGACCTCCCCTGGTGCAACTTGAGGCCATTTCCTCTCATCCTATTGCTTGTTACTGGGGGAAGAGACCAGCTGACTCCATGCTCCAAGCTCCTTTCATGCAGTTCAGAGATCAGAAGGTCTCCCCTCAGCTCCTGTTCTCCAGGCTGAACTCCCCAGGTCCCTCAGCCGCTCCTCATAAGACTTGGATTTCACACTGTTTTGTAATCCAAAGAAAACATCCAATGTGGAGTTATGTTTTGGTTAAATATATGTAACAAATATACCAGATAACGTTACAGGTGAGCTGAAGCTACGTTGAGGGCCTTACATTTTGCACTGCCTAACTCCTTGTTACATCTGCAGCAACCTGGTGCAGCACACATTTAGCTGGCACTTATTTGTTTACAAAGGCATGGAGAAGTCCATAGTCCAGCTATGGCGTGTATTTGTAGCTGACCTTGTTCTCCTGCCCAGGCTGGGGCAGGGTGCAGTAACTTAAATGAGAGGAGCAATGGACTGCAGTGGGGTGGCACAGATGTCTGCCAGTGGCTAACGAAATCAGTGGTACCTGTCTGGACTCAGGGGTTTTAACTTGCAATTGCCTTACTTTTATGGATTGATTGTGCAACAACACAATTTTACAAATGCATTTTTGTGTTTGAATTGAGGACACAGATATAATCCTTAGCTATATTACGTAAACCCAGACACTTTCAATCAGTAGAAATGTAAACCCATTTTTATGTTTGTAAAAAAAAATTTTGCTTAATAAGTAAGTTTATTTTATCCATGCCAAATATTCATTCCATATTTATAAAATACAGGCTCTGAAAACAGACTTACTTTACTTCAGATACAAAATACAAACAATCATTCTTTTCAGGTTTTGAATAAATTTTGATCTTTCAAAAAACCAAAAATATGTTGGCTATTATTTTCTTCTGCTCCTGCTTCTTACTGTGTTTAGGGAATCCTTTGCCAGTAACATTCTAAGTAATGGATTTTGAGCACGCATACTATGGCTTATTTAGTTAACACGTAAGAGGAAATATCTCCATCTTCAAATCTCATCTATTGCAGGCTTTAAAAATTATGGATATTCTATACGGGAGAACAATGTCTGTAGCCATTGCAAAACTTTCATTGCTGGTAAAAACTGAGCAAATATTAGCTTCACATCATTAAAATGCAAAGATAATTAAGGAAATTGAATAATTTGCATCAACTCTGGCTATATCTGCTAAATATTTTTAACTATTCTAAGAAAGAATAACAGAAGGCAAACTCGCAGTGAATAGAAACAATAATGGTCAGTAGCACATGTTGCACATTATTTGAATGGAAAGTAATTTATCACTTCTGAAGTAAAAGCTGTTTATTCCTGTGTTTCACTGTCTGTGACAATCCTTACAATTTATCCGTGAAAAAGTGAGAAACTGTACCACGATTAGCATGTGAATACTTGACACATCAAATTGGCTGTACAATAACAGAAGGACATTTGCTGTTGGTATATGCACACAGACAAAGCAGCCATTTTTGGGGGGGGGATTTAAAAAAAAAATAAATTATGTGGGTGTTTAACCCCTTGTCTGTCTCTCTGGTTTCACACAGTGGTTTTGATGAGGGCAGCATGACAGACTGGCTGGAAATTCCTAAAAAAAAAAACCCCAAACTGAACACACAGGTTAAATGCTGGAACAAAGACCATACACGTTAAATTTGTAGCGGATGAGACAACGCAAGAAATGCAAGAAACCAGTCTGGAATAGAAGATTTTCTGTGGTTTTTACACGCGCACCCAGGGTGAGGGGAGTAGAGAAACGCAGAGCTTGTACAGAAATCAACCACTGCCTACGTACAGTTTTATTTCATGGCAACAGCATCGCAGGCCTTGGGTCAGATGTGTGAAACTATTTCTCAAAGAAGCTGCATGCATAATTGAGGCCCTATGAAGGGTTCTCAGTTGAAGTTGCCAGGCTACATTCATTTCAAAAGCAGAGCCATTTGTTATCAAATTTAAATTAACTCTCTCAGCACTGGATGCATAGTTTAAAGTGCAGCTTTGCAGGCTGTATTTGTTTTCTGAAGAAGCAGCGGTGCCTGCTCATAGACATAGGAACTAGTGTTATTTCACAAAGGGTGGAAATCTTACATGTATTTAGGCCTGCAAAGCAGTAATCTAAAAAGAAGATTAATTTCTGAGAGATAACTTTGTGCTTTGTTCTCTCTTAGAAGCCACAGTGGTCTTTTTTCTCCCATTCTTCTCCTTAAAAAAACAGTCATTATTTCAGCTTTAATTTGGAAATAAATTAGTAAATCAATATTTGCTGCTGTTTTTCTGCAAGCACAGTGTGGTTGCCTTCACCAAATTTTAATTTTGTTTTATTTTAAAGAGGGCATTCAGTACAGCTTAGCAACTCAAGATACTTGTATTTTTCAGCACCACATGGGTTACAGCAGCTGGATGTGATCCTGCAGCCTTTACTTGCACTGTTAATCCTTACAGGTGTTACTGGAATGTGACTTCTGACACATTTAAGAATTACTAATGAGATAAAAGGTTGCACGAATTTTTATAATTTATTATTTCCTTGAGCATCCCTGTGAGACATGTTCTTTCCAAGCAGAAGATAAATGTTCTCGCCCCGAGGATCTCACATGGCTCTCACAAGCAACATGTGGGGCTCAAGTACCAAAGAGCAACCAATGAAAGCAAAAACCTCGGATCACAAACATCCATTCATCACATTAATCTGCTTTCACTGGACTTGTGTCCTCTCTGTGCTCACTTCCAGTAAATATCGTAGCAGTTGCGTGCCAATGGAAAAAAAAATGCGGAAAGCAAATTTCATATCCTGGAAATAAATCTGTTGCTGGAAACTCTTGGTGCCTTTTCTTGATGGAGGTGTTGGACGCTCCTGAGCTCAGGAAGAATATATGTGTGCTTGAAGGTGAGGTGCTTCAGCCCAGATCCTTGAGGGTTGTTCCCTAACCCTCAGTAGAAGTCAACCACCTTTGAAGGTAGATGCTTTGTTGGGCAAGGCCTTAGCTCCAAAAACAAAAGAACAGCTACAATAGCTTATGTCTTCTCCAGCCAAGGGCAACTGATGAGTTCAGTGCAAGTTTTGAATATTGGTAGAGAAGTCATAGAGCAGGGAAAAAACAAACCAAACCAAAACAAAATAACCAACCCCAAACCTGCCTTGCAATTTTTTCACAGATACAACAAGAGATGAAAAAAAAGCGTAAATTTATCAAATAGCCTATTCACCATGAGTTATTTGCTCTGTCTAGCCTCAAATTAGGTTTACTTAGACTAATCAGCAAAGATATGTCAACAGTTAAACACAAAAGAACATCCCAGCCATACACACAGTATGTGTGTGCCTGGACATGTCCTTGGACAGTGCAGGTGTTTTGAACAAGAAAGATGGACCTACTTTTGTAAACTCTATGTGAAATATGTTATTTTACAATAAATTCTCTTTTCAAAGTATTAAAGGTTTGTGGGTTTAGAGCTTTTAGACCCATTTTCTTTGCTCAATTTAATTTGACATTTCTATTTTCATTTCTCTAATAAGCTGGAGTCCCTAGCTAAGACTTCTAGTGTTGTGAAGCTTAACACACTAAATATAGCATTCTTAACTATCTGTGCTTTTCCTTCTTGAAACGCAAGTTTAGGGCACTTAATCTACATCCCTTCATCTGCATAAGATAACGATTTGTTAGAATCAAGTCAAGCTGCTGTAGCTGTTGACAGATGTGCTGGTAAGACTGAATTTCATCTTTCTAGTCTCTAGGTTAAGAGAGGACTTTGTTTTGGTAAAGACAACAAGAATACCACCAAACACCATGCTGACATGTTAAAATGACTTTTCCCCATAAAAATTGACAAACTGCGTTTTATTATTCATATACATAAAGATGTAACTCATTTGTTTAAGCAGTTAGTAGGTGACCACCCCAAGCTGCCTGACATATTTGTGAATGATCCCTTGTGTAATCTACAAGTGTCTTCCGACACATTGGAGGCAAAGATAAACTGAATTAAAAAGTGAGGATAGTGAAGTTACACCACATAACATTTACCCTTTGATTCTTCTAGAGGAAGATACATCACGTATGCGTGCCCCCACACAGCCCTGGATATTATTCTAAAGCTACAAACCATTTGCTTATTTAAAGCCCTGTGCAGCTAACAATACTACAGAGCTAGTAAATCCTGCCGAGCACTCTTTGAGAATCTTGTTTATTTACCAGTGGAAGTGATGGACCATACTTGTGTATCCATGACAACACTGCGACATGCCAGAGCAGGACTAGGTCTTTTCTTACTCCTGCAATATGAGATTAAAAGTAAGAGGCCAAATCTTATTAAATAGCAGAATCTTTTCAGCAGATAAAACATGAAGTTTATGGGAGCATATGATAGTTGTTCATGGTAATATATTTATGCTGTTTCAATGCTTCTGTTTAATTCCTCTGTTGACTGTAAATAATGCTGGATGGTGAACATACCAGGAAAGATAAAACTTTGCAGTTCCTCCTGGAGTTTGTAATACAGGAAAGTGATTCAACAACATCAAGCCTGGATTGTTAAGAATATTCATTTTGAAGGGTATTAAATTGGATCATGCTGTAATTTTTATATTTTCTTGAAAGGTGCTAGAGTTTCTTCACTATTTTTTATTCTCATGCCAAATGCTGTGATTAAGAATGTTACATAATCAAGTGGCTTAGTAATGTAATTGGCTATTTATATTTGTAAATTCATGCACTCTCTTGTGTTTGCTGTGCTGTTGGTATGTTAGACTGATATGATTGAGATGCAAATTATGTGTATGTGGTAGAATTTAGGCATAAAATGAAAATTCAATTCCTCATAAACCTTTGTTTTTCTTACTGTTACTCTTGATTAAGTTACCATTGCCTTGACAAAGGTTGTGCACTTTTAAGCATTAGATAAGCACCTTAAAGAGTTACATGAAATTAATTCTGTGCAGAAAAATCTATGCAATAAAGGAAGAGTTTCTTAGCTAGCAGTAGGCTCCAAAACAATATTGATCATCTAACACCTAAATAAAAAACACAGTAGGCCAAATTCTGGCATAGTTTTCTCAGCATTCATAAATTTAAATTATGAAAGACCTTGATTTAATACATCTGATATCCTCCAAATATATTTTATTTTTTAGATACATAAGTATTTAAGCTAATGTCTGAAGTACAAGGCTAATATATGACCTATATTACCTATATTCTGATCACAGGATAAAGTTTTCTGTTTTAGTATTAAGTGTGTTGAATCTGTCAGCTGATTCACTAAAATTAGAGAAAAAGTCCTGAAACAATCAATAAGCCTAAACTGAGACCAACCCACCACTGTACGTTAAAAAAATGAGGATCAAGGTGTGGCAGCTCTGGAAATTCTACAGAAAATACCCCTTGAATTACAAGGAGTAACTTCTTACTCATTTTCAAAATAACAGCAAAATAAAATTTTTTTTTAAGGATAATAAGAAGAAATAAATTAGTGGGTTTTTTTCTCTTTTTCTGTCACATGGTCAACACACTATAATTGGTAATCTCTGCATGAACAAAAGAACAGCTGTTTGTTAAAGTGCTGCTCCTGTAGGTATCTGCTCCTCAGCTAGAACACACACACAACGCTCTCCTGTTGACTGATTTTGATCATCACACTTCAGGGTGAGAGGGGATTTCTTACACACCTGTTGTCCAGGTGTTTTCCTATGTACATGCATAAATGAAGCTGTGAATTTGGCAGGGGGAGATATAATCATTCTTATTGCTCTCTGAGTTAGCATTTACCCAGTCTGTGAGGTCAGGAGTAGCCTTGTGGTAACGACACCCATCTAAGTGACAGTAATTTCTATTTTCAGCAGAGAAAAGAGTGGAAGATGTGTCTCCCACAGGCTGGATAAATGCTGTTCTCAGCTAACGGAACTCTGTGGCATCTTCAGTGTTAGAAAAAAGAATATTTTTCGAGATTCCAGCTTTTGATATTGGTACCGAATTTCCATCCAAACAATGGTGCAGAAACAACTCTTTGCAATATCTTTCTCCTTTTTCAGGTCAGACTTTGCAGATCATCACTCTTCTGTCTTCTTCAAAACATTTCTATGATGCTGTTGTACAGAAATGTCCTAAAAACAAAGCAAAAATAAAAACCTGGACAAAGCCAAGGGGTCTTCCCCATAAGTCAAGGACATAGGAATGGGATCAACTCCTTTTGGACAGTGTTGGCCACTCTGGTATTAGCATGTAAATATTTCGTACAATAGCAGAAGTTTCACAGATAAGTAGCTTCACTAATCATTCGTCTCTGATGATCTAATCTGACTTGCTGCAAGAACGACCTGATGACATTGTTGGAATATTTCCCGCCCTTATGCTAATGGACTAGAATTTAGCCAGATGGAAGAGACTCTGAGAAATTTATTTGATTTTTACAGTTAGAGAGGAGTGTGTCTATTTTGGGGACTGCAGGGAAGAACACTATACCTGTTGCCACTTAGAGGTAGGTAAGGAATATTACAATCTGCAAGTGATCTAGCTGAAGACAATAATAATTTGACTCACTTGCCACTTAAGCAAGGTCTCTTAATGGGGTTAGTTCAGAGTGCATAAAATGCAGATTAATCCTCTGAGCACAAGTGGATTTCCCACCTCTGCATGCAGGGAACATTTTAAATGTGCAGAAACGGCCAGCAGCAGGTTGGTCAGGGTGATCGCCAAGCCTTGAGAGGTTTTCTTCCAGGTGTTTTTTCATCTGATCTGAGAAAATACGTCTTTTAGCTCCCATGGATTTGGGATTCTGGTTAAACAAGAGTACAGATTTTGTGCTTTTAAGGTTACTGTCAGGTCAGAGAGAAGGCAGCTGAAGGAGGCAGAGGATGTTAACAAAACTGGCAGCAAGTTTCCAACAAGTGGCTATGATAATATTTGCTTTCCTATTTTTATTTTCACTTTAATAGGCACATGTTACTTTTTGTTATTTGATACAGGGTGTGCAGTTCCAAAGCATTAGCATTTTGTGGAATTGTTTCTTTCCTACAGCTGAGTTGGGAGATTTTAATATCTTTTATGACATGGATGAATTGCCTAGAATTCTTTTTTGCACCCCGCAGATATGTGGGGATTTTTATTATTATTTTCAGTGATGTTTGTCTAAAAATACTTTATTGTTCAGCAAGTTCAGCTGCAAGAAAGGGTGATTTTATCAGCTCTATCTATGCATCCTGAAATCAGATTTTCCTACTGTGTTTGCACAACGACAGTAAATGATAGTTTGTAAACATTTGTAAGCAACAGTAAGTTGATATGCAGACAGGAAACCTGTCAAAAAGCAGGCAGCAAATTAAGGGAGGAGTGAAATAAGTTACAACCCAAAATTTAAACAAAATGTTTAAAATGAAATAACTAAATGAAAATAAATGAAATAACAAAATGAAAATGAATGAAATAAAAATAAATAAATAAATAAAATGAAATTAAATGTCTCTTAAGGAAAGATAACATGGTATGGAATTTATGCGAAATTTGCTAACAAATTCCTGAAAAGAGGCACCTAGACGTTCATGACAAAACAATCTCCTCACAGTTCCTCTTTGCTCTGCTCTCCATCTGAGACAGTACATGAAGGAAAGGGCTCTGAGCACAAAATCCATTCTCAGAGCACAATTGTGAGCGTCACAGCCACGCGCATCAGATACTGACGCACGGGGAGAGACACATCAGTCTCAGACTTAATTTCCATGTCTCCCATTACCTCTCTTCGCTTCACCAGTTATTCTCAACCTGCAGCATTGTGTTGTCCTTGTGTACCACTCAGGGAAGATATGTGCTCAAGATATGGCCTGAGCTGGAGAACTTTGCTTTTCAGGGTGCTACAGCAGCGCAGGGCCACTGGGTTCAAAGCAGTTTCCATGATCTGCATCAAATGTCCGGCAGCCATTCTGTTGCAAATTGATTGTTTTATTAGCCATTTACAAACAAACAAACAAACAAACAAAACCAAATAAAATCAAAACCAAACAAACAAACAGAAAAAAGCCCACCACCACATCCGTCATGGAAATAACATATTGAGATGATGCTAAAAAGTCAAATACCTTTGAGTAAGACGACACCCTTACTTGCAACATATTTCCACACATAGAGACACGTAAGTATGGAGCAGATTTAGGGATTACAATCCAAATGCAAGAATGGGGCAAAGTTCAGCTGTTCTGTACATAGAATACTGTGAATTTCTTTATATTGTCTAAGAGTGAAGTAAGTTAGTGAGAGCGACAAAGATAAAGAAGTGGGTGATAAACCTTCATTTTTGATTAATGATGTGAACAAAGTTCAGAAAACAATAATTATAGAAAGAACTTGCGTAGTGTACAGTTCTGTCCTCATCAAAATATTTTCACTGCTGGTTTCCTCAGGTTGCCAACCACCAGGGTGGCTGAGCAATTATACTTTGTAAATAGTGGAATTTTTCACTTTTATCCACTATGTTAGAGTGGCTTTTGAAAGCCTTACTCAATAGATCCTGTTGACAAGTTTCAGTGTGAACATTTATTATTCACTGCAAACTATAGTTAAAAAATAAAAAATGTGGTAAATGGTGCATATTATTTTGTTTGGTAACACCCCATTAGATAAATTGTTTTAAAAGACCTCAGCTGATATTATGTGCTCGAAAGGCAAGAGAACAAAACCAATTTATTTGTTAGAGTCCAGATGTTAATTTAGCTGTTGTTTGTATGCACATCTGTGGCACTTACATAGCAAGAAAACACCAAAGAAATTTAAACTTGGCTTATTAGTTGCAATTATGCAGTTACAGACGTAGAACAAGTGTATAATAAACATGTAAAACAGTGATTTTCAGCTTACATTTTGTTTATGGGGTTATGTTACTGAGTCTGCTTGAGAGAATCAGTGATCCCTTTTCAAAACTGGAAGCCATCTAAAGAGAATTTTTTTGAACATGACTCTGCTGTTGACATCATTGACTAGAAACATTAGTCACAGAATGGTACAATAAATTGAGTTGCCATTATTAGCTCTGGACACAACTTAGACTGCTAGCAATAAGTAAATAATAAAAAGATGTATAGATTTTATTTGATTCAGATAAGCATCCAAGAACTTTTAGGATGAATATTGGGATAGATTTAAGAAGATGTTGGTGTATTTCAGCTGTTGTGCAGGGGCTGGACTGTGGGCTTGAAGGGGCTGAAAGAGTTTCCTATGGCATCTAAAAATAACCAAAGGTTGATCAAAACACTTGTTTTCACTATTAAAGGTTCTAACGTACTTGGCCAAAGTATATCTTTGACATCAGGGTACTGAAAATGCAGTGTCATTATACACATTTTGCAGTGTTAATCTGACAGCTGTTGACTATTGAAGAGGATAAACATGGACAAACATGAAAAGCAATGAATTGGGGTTGTCCTGATTGACTAAGCATGTTTTAGGCAAAAAGGATCTAATCACAGCTGTGAACAGTGCTACTCAGATTGGGGCAGGATGTCTGCTTGAGAAATGTGTTCATTAAGCTGCTCTGGTTTTTTGGCTTTTCTTTTCCAGTTGTGAAAGATACTGCAGATCCTTCACTACCTCTGAAGTTCACACAAGGTGAAATCTTATGTTCTTGCATCTGGTGACATTATACCTGTAATAAGTTGCCAAATCCTCCCTGTATTTATGTAAAAGTTGAGTTTTTTGCTTAAAAGACATTAATACTCGCTGGAGGCAAATTTTAAATAGATTGTAGCGGTCTCAGAAACCCAGAATATGCATAGGTAATCTCTTTTTCACTGTATAATGCAAACAGCACCCTACATAATTTGATAAAATGAGATATCCACGTGACTTTCACATAAATCCCTCACAAAAGCTAGTTTGTAGTCTTTCAAGAAGTTTCATGAGGACTCAATGTATCTCTATTTAAGTGGCAAAATGTTATTTTTCCTTTTTCAACAGCTTAAATTTAAGCTATGTGCTATTTTTGTTTACATTGAAAGTGTTTTCTTACAAATTTTTTCAAAACTTTTGCTGTGTTCATGTTCTCCTTTTGATCACGCAATACACATAATTTAAGTAAGAAAAGCAATTTTGAAATTCATATGCAATTTTCATTCTTTTTCCAACATAATTTTATTATACTAAAGTTACAGTTTGTAGGGATGGTTATAGAAAAGTTTCTATGTGCTTTGTTATAATTTTAATTTGCCTGATGGTATTTACAGATTAATTCATTGCAAAAGTATCAGCATGTGACTCAGTCAATTAGAATGTAGGGAACTCTAGTTAATTTGTGCATATTAATTGTATCACTTAAAAGTGATAGAATGAAATGTTTTAATTTAGTGGGCTATGATTAGACAGCTGAAACTGCCTCAGATCATTTATGACCAGTCTAATTTTAAAATCTGCAGATTCCCCTCATTTACACTGGATTTGTAGAACTCATTAATCAATTAGTATTGATGTTGCTTAACTTCGTGACCTATTTACTGTACCCTTATAAGAAAAATTTAATCCTGACCTGTCTCTGTTATGAGACTGAAAGTGTTCTTAACCAGTTTAACTGGTATGGACAATGTCACAAGAGTCCAACTCCAAAGCAACTAATTGCTTTATTTGCATGTTTTACAAATGTATTCTGAATACTAGCTCAAGTGGTACTATTCTACAATAGTAAGTCTAAAATATGGTGAATTCCAAAGCTTGCAGAATATATTCAGCCCACTGATTAACTTCCAAAGAGTCAACATATCACCTGGAGACTGTGAGACCAAACATTGCCCCTAGAAGCAGCTCAGTGAAGTAATTAATTATGTTGGTATATATAAGCATGCACGCACACTCCTGTTCTTAGAGCTGCGGCTTGTTCTAAGTTCAGCAGAGTTTTTGTTGGTTTACATCCCTCTGACACGAGGCGTCACAGTTGTGCAACATGAAGACGTCATTTGCATTAGTCTGAAAATAAATATTAGGCTAAGAAAAATGTATAAAAACTTGTCTCTTAGACTCACAGCTGAGGTCTCTGTGTTGTCTTCATGTTCCATATTGGGTATGTTGTCATCTGCAGCATCAGATTAAAAACACTTCACTGTAAGAGACTGCATGCTTCAGTGAGCCACACACACACTGGCTGTTTTTTCAGTATGCATATGTGGTGTGTATATGTGCCATGTATACATGGTACTTATACATGGTCTATTCAAGCAGCTCACATGATATGTCTGTTTAAAGCTATTGTTTCACTCCATACCTGCCCATAGAAGTAAATTACAGCTACTTTTTTTTTTTTCTATGTAGTGCTCTTAAGTATAATTATCTCTCTTCATTTTTTATAGGGGAAATAGAGTTTATAACTGACTCCTGACACCTGGTGCACATTTGGCAGGAGGCCAGGGTGAATCAGAATAAACGTACAGAAGGAAATGCCAATCACAAGAAAATAACAGTGACTTAATAAGATTTCATACCAATAAAGTGGTTAAGGTTAGTGGAAACAATCTTTGATTTTTTCCTCTTCTAATATATACAAACTATTTTATAATACATTATAGTTTGTGTAGCTCCTTTCAACTAGAGCTATCCATCACAGCCTGGATGGAAACACTGCTTCTTCTCCATATAATGGCAGCCAAACTGTTGTGGAAGGCTTGTGGCAGAGAACAGAGGGTGATGAAGACCTACACTTGCTCTTTGAGAGCCTGTTCCTGCCGTTTTATACAATTTCGTTTGTGGTTTTTAATTGAAGCAACAGGTACCAGCTCTTGCTTTAACATGCACTGCGATGTGTTTCTTGCACTTCTGTTGGGTGAATAATTAATAAAATACAGCAAATAATGGGTGGGAGGTACCACTGACTCCATGACTATTTTTTTGTCATGTCCAGCCCAGTAGATGTTTTCTTGAAGAACTTGTGAGATGGGTAAAGTTGAGAAAGCCCAAGAGCCTGCAGATGTGGAGGAGACCCTTGGCTGTGGTGCAGTAGACTCTGTTGAGAACAGGCACGGTGTCTACAGGGTTTGATGAGAGGCACCCGATTTTAAACTCTTATCCTGCTTATGCATTTTAATAGACATCTTACCAAATGAGCTTCTGAGTAAGTCGCCTCTGAAGTAATGATGTCAGTGCTGCTATAATATCAACACTGTGAAGAGCATTTGACTATAATTTACCATTGTCTTCAAATGGGGAATGAAATTTAAAGAATTATTTATATTGAGTTAGCAGACTGATCCCTCAAAGATACTTCAACTTGCATTTAGCTCATCTGATTTTTAAAATAAGGTAGTTGGCACTTATGTTCACACATCTGCTGCTTGATCTTATCACCATCATCATCACCATCATCATCATCATCATCATAGTCTCACATGAACATTACTCTTTATGTAACACATAAATTTAAATACAGTCTGTAATGGCATTTTAACAACTGCTGGGAAGTAAGTACTTTCCATAGCCTGGTTTAAATGATGTTAGCAAGTAAGTATACACTGTGTAAGGATGGGAACTGTTATTTTACAGGAGACAGGTGTAGAAAGTTAAAAAACAAGGAAAGTTGTTGTCAGATCACCATAGAATTAAACTGAAAACCAGTTAGGCCTTGGCTGGTTTTATATTCTGTAATGAGCAAGGAGATTATGCTGGACTCATTGACATTTGCAGATACTCAGCTTCATTGATTTCTTGTTCAGATGAAAATCACACAAAGCTTGTGACTCCTGGCCTCAAGATAAACTTAAAGTTTTTGCTCGATTCAATTTCCAGGCTTTTTCACTGAAAGCACAAAAATCTAAAAGTGATAAATATGTGTCAGAAACATTAATAAATCAAGAAGAGTTATGCAGACCAGTCTTTCCAAAAATCAAGTCTGCTGCAAATGGGGCTGATGAGCACCTGGGCCAACACAGTGTATGAAATAAGAGAAGCATTTCAGATGGAACTTCTGCAGGTGGATGTTTGCAATCACAGTTTAATAAAGCTAATCACCAGTTTTAAAGTGGCAAGTGAAAGATAACTCTCTGTAACATGTTTAACTATGACTCTCTGCTCTTCAGAGGTTTTATTTGATAAAAAGCACGACAGTGTGTAAAACAATGCTGTTATTTGCAGGTTGCAGGCACCTCACACCATTTTCAGCAGCTTTCCGTATTCAGGTGCTATGGAGAACAAGGAAAAACATGTGGGGCAATCATAGAGTTAAAAATACATACTGCCATATAACTGAGACCAGCTGACTGAGACCCAGACAAATCTTGCAATGTCTGCCTGTTGTCTGTTCTTCACTGGAGCTGTGTAAAGCTACTGAAAAAGTCACCCAGTTTGGGGGCCATGCACTTAATTTTCTTTCCCTGCTAAAGCAAAACAGCGCCAGATGCTTAGGATGGGATAAACCTGCATCGCAGCTGTGCAAGGTGGGAAAGAAGAACATTTTTCGTTAAAATGCTGCTGGTGGGGAAATGGAGCTCTTTGCTTACAGACCTTAATGGGAAGTTAAAAAAAAAAACAACAAACTATGGGACGATCAAAGTGGTGTTAAATGACGGAAGATCAAGCGAGAACAGGTCATGATTTCAGTTTCACTATCTGGATTAGAGGAACATTACTCTTCCTGCCCTTTCTTACGGAATCAATGAGTGTGATGCAAAATATTTGGCATCCAGGAAAGATGAACTTTGTATTCTGAAGTCAGAATAGTCTGTGTGGTTCCCAGAAGATCCCAATTTTAACTGGACTTAAAGGCAACCATAATTATCTCCTTGAATCTTCAGTGGACAGCACCAGACACGCCATTAAGAAGGTTCCATTAGTTCTGAGGTTTTCCTGCTCCATGGAGCATCCTCAAGACAAAAAACATGCCCTTAAGGCTACAAGGTGTACTGCCTGTGCTCCTGGCCACTGGTTACCTCCTGCTTAAAAAGTGCTAAGAAAACTGAAATTGATGCACATTAAGATTGCACATGTTCCATCATCGCCGTGAGAGAGGCTATCAATTCTGCCAATGCTACTATATAATTTCACAGAGACATTTCTCATTGCTGAAATATATTTTAATTAAATTAATTTCTGAATAAAAAATTAACCAGAGAATTTAGTGGATGGCACCAAGGTCAAAGTTTGGCATTCCAAATTCTCTTCTATTTGTTTTCATTATATTATAATAAAAACAAAAACAAACAAAACTCCCACCGTGGGTAAAAACATGGTTCACTTTCACACCCTTTTCTTTATCTGTTTGTTAAGTATCTATATAAATGCCTACCTATGAAAATGTTAGTGTGATTATCACCACCATCAAAAAATGTTTTCCACATCTTGAAACCAATTATTTTTCTTTCCCTCTCTTATTATGTGAAGTGGAAAGTGAGTCCAAAAAGATAACACCTTAATCACGGATCATTTTGTTTGACATATGTGGACAAAAACAATTTATTTGTGGTATTCATGTAATAACGAATTACTGCTAACTTTGTTTTATTTTGTTTTGTTTATTTTGTTTTGCAGATGAGTTATCTTAACTGTACTCCATAAAAGCAATTAAGATGGATTACCAAGTACTGTGAAATACATCTATCATTCTGAATGTTCTGGAAACGAAGTATATTAGCAACGAAAAAAGAAAACTTGGTCTTTATCTGCATTATGAAATATTCTGAAAGCTGTAACTGCTGATAAACTGTATAGTGAGACGTGCAGTTTGCACTGCTTTGGGAGCAGGGAAAGTTCTGGTTTTGGACAGCACATGGAATTTAAAAAATCCTGGAGAGAGGCACAAACAGAACGTAAAATAAGTAAAAGCCTGACTCTCAATTTATTTCTAATTTTTCTTCGAAGATTCATCAATCATCCCCAGCATTGGAGCAAATCCAGTAAGACACATTTAACATGTCTGCTGTTTCCAGTGAATGCAAAATAGCAAGGTGTGTATTTCATGGAGAAATACAGCTCCTGAATCCTGAAGTCAGAACTGTGCAGGGAGAGCCTGAAGAGTGGTCAGAGACTGCTAACTTAAGGCCGTCTTAAGGAGTATTGAAGTGGGCATTAAACTGTGTATTAAGCCTTGCAGGTCTGAGTACTTGACTGGGAAGTTCGAACAGGAGCAAGTCTACTAAGTTGACACAGAGTTAAACTAAATGTAACATGAGAAAAGTTCAAAATACCCCTAAGATGCATTTAAGACCACTTACTTACTTATTTATTTTAGGTGGGTTTTAACTTTTACTTGGGTCCTTTCATTATTTACCTATTGCACTGTGTACTGGAAATATAGCTCTTCTATTAAATTCCTATTCCCTTACTTTCTTGCTTGCTCACTTTTAGCACCATGGGCCCTAATGGACAAATAGGTGAAATGGTGTTGTTTCATTCTAAATATACACGAACTCCAGAAACAGACTGATTTACAAACAGTTGTAATTTTGAACTGGAAATCAGCGTGGAAAAACTATGATCAGTACCTAAAGCATGATTTTCCTACTTTATAATATTTATAAGTCATGTCTTAAAATTAAAACCCAGTTTGTTTCTATGAAATATGGTTATGTATATTTCATTCTTTAAAGATTTCTTAGAGAACAGTCTTCATATTCTATATGAAATTACTGTTTTTCAAAATTTTCTGCTTTATCCTTGTGTTTTTTATATTTAGCAATAGCATTATAGCTTTATCTGAAACAAAAGTCAAAATTCATTGAAAAAAAATTAAGCTGGTTCTAACTCATATTTTTTATTATTCTTTTGCATAAATTTTATAAGTAAAAGTTTATAAATTTAGGTTTTAGAAATCATGTAGATCCTTCGCAGACAAAATCTTTCTTGAAATTATATGAGAGATTATAAAACTGAGCTGTGAGATTGGCTCTGTGTGTACGCAACACAGTCCTTGATAATTTGTAATGCCATGTCCTGCTAGCTATTCAGAACAGATTTTCCACCAATACAGTCTAACTTTTGCTGTAATTAATGTATAAATCTTTCCTAATTTTCTAATAAAATAAACAAATCACATTGCTTAAAAATATCTCTCTTGTTGGACTCCTAATTCAAATTTTTAAATTCTTTTAAAAGCCCATTTCTAGGCCTTTCAGGAAGTTGAGCTGATGAAAAGGCTTCTCCTTTTTATCTTGATCTGTTTTAATCTGAGTATTATAGTGACAAGTAAAGTCTAAAGTTCTGTGCAGCACCATCCTGTAGCGATAGAAGAAATAAAAATAGCACAGCACTACTTAATTTTAAATAAAGTCGGGGGTTTTTGAAAGATTTGGGACCACACAATATACGGCCACAACATGTTCGTCATTCTTTGTATGTTCATAGCATAAATGGATTTGAGGGCTGTGAATTAATTTCTTTGTATCGCAACTGTTTTGGAAAGAGTGCTCAAACCTGTGTGCTGGCAATGGTGGAACACAAGGTGCCTTTGGCATCACTTCTTGGTAACCAGGGTAGAGATAAAATCTGCTCAGTGCTCATTTCAGAGAAAAGTGAAGTGGCAGTGACTTCCAATGTTTGCTGGTCTGGACAATCTGCTTTCTTACCCTTAAATTCATGAGCTGAATTAATGGTTGGTGCACTGAGCCAGGCACATTTAGCTGCAGGCCCAGCTATATTTCCATGCAAAGGATGGTTGAGGATGTCAGACAAACTGCAGGTCACAGTCAGGAAAAGCAAAAAATCTGCCCATGGACAACCACTCTACTCACCATCAACTCCAAGTCTTCTCCCTGACCTTGAAACACCTGAGCTAATGCCAACACAGTGCTGAGCAAGGAATAAATTTTGCTTCCTAAAGGGCTGCTGAGTCTTGTTTCTACTTCAGAAGAGAGAAAAGCAAGGACCGGACTGTGACTGTAGCATATACTGCCTCTTGAGAGCGCCTTTCATGGGAGGTCATTCTCCCTCCTTGCTTAGGAATAGTTCATGGGATAAAATGATCTGGCTCCAGATTTGTAATGGATATTGTGCAGCAGAAAGCAAAAAGGTGGAGAGCACAAAATTTGGACGTTAAGTGTGTGGATACATTGAGGGCGAAACTAGTTCCACTGTATTTCACAGAAAGACAGAAGACAAACATGTATGGATATGCGAGACCAATTGGCAGCCTACTAGGAGGATGAAGGGAATATCACCAATATTGAGAAACGTGCAACCATTTAGTTGCAGAACTTGCTTCCATTCCGTGCCACTCTGCCATATGGGTGACCCCCAAACCACTCATTTTTGTCTTTCCCTTCTCAACGTTATTCTCACCTCTGTGCCAGTGGACTGAAGAGTTAATAAAATTTTCCTGATACAAGAGACCATTTTGCAACTACACGCAGCAATTTCAAGCAGGAAATGGAACGAATGCCAAGGAGATGTTTAATGAGGTGTCTTTCTGGATGTACTACGCAAAGAACATTTGTAGAATTGTTTGACGGCTTTAGAGCATGCAGGAGACAATAAACCCAACACGGCACTAGCGTTGACTCTCACAGTTGTATTTGGTTCAAACATCATCATTCCACTTGGAATTACAAATAAATCTGATACTGAATTACCTAATACCATGGAAATGCTCCTGCATATTTTGCATAGCAAAGTGCTCAGAAAAATGGCTCTTCCTTCAGCCTAAACATTAAGAAGGTAGGACTTGAATCTGCTTATTCATATTAAAACAATTGCAGGCTTCACCAGTCTTAAGACTGGTGAACAAGTTGTGTTTAAACAGGACAGAACTGCAAATTAACCACATCTTGCACCAGTGAGATCTTTACATTTTTGTCTTCTGACAGCAATTGTATAAGGGTATACTTAAAAACTGTCAATATTACATGTATTGATTTTATTTAAAAGAAGCAGGCTGGTGTAACGGCTTTGCATGTCAATGTGTGGACTCCAGTGTCTACCACTCAAGGACAATGTTCCTCTCACCTTCTACATCTCAGCATGCAATGTACAGAATTCAGTCTTTGGCCTGATTACCCTTGGAAGAGCTAGAAATCGTAGATATCTAATCACACCAGAATTGACTGTGCTGCTGGAAGGAGTGTGGTTTTGTGTCAGTCTTGTTGCCATCAGTAGTACCAATCAAATCAGATATCTTAACAGAGATTTTTAAAAAGTAGATGCTAGTTCTTTTCTTTTTTGTTGAATAACTCAAATTAATACAATTCTTTTTTTTTTTGGCATTCTTCTTCATTTCCCACAACACTAATTAAAAAAAAAATATATGTATATATACATATATTCTCTCTTTTTTTTTTTCATGTTTTTGTTTGTTTATTTACACACATATATATACACATGTATATGTGTGTATATATATGTGTGTATATATATGCTCTGTTTTTCCTATACCATTCATGGCACTACGTGGATGCTGTATCTTCAAGTCAACATACAAATTCTGTGGGATGAGTGAGGGAGGGAGGCAGAGGGGTGTTAGAGGGAAGAAGGCATGAACAAACTTTAAAAACTACTATTAAAAAAGTATTTTACGTGATTTGTACCACACCCTTGCCTTTCTCTAGGTCACATTTTGGTTTTAGCAGCTTAAGAGGTCTTTCTGCAACTTGGTTTTGTCTCGTGCTTGACCCTGCAATGAGGCCATAAAGTCCGCTGTACTTTGAAAGTTTTGCTAGAGAAATGTCAAATGTTGATATTTGAACTGGATAGGAGGCACCAACCACCTCTGTCCTTGGCTCCTCTGAGATCACAGATCATTGTTTCAGCCAGCTGTCTAGTATCTCAAGGTGAATTTCATCAACTTTCCAGCTACCCTTAATGTCCCTGCTGACACTCAGACTCACTTTGTGTCTTAAGGACATGACGACAGCTTCTAGTGACTCATATTCAAGGACCATCTGGCCTTTTATGCAGTCTCCAAACAAGGTCAATAGCAGGTATTTAGGAAATACCATAAGAACTGGGCAAGCGTGTATTAACTTTTCATCAGCATGTTGTAGTTGAGGAACATCCTGAGCAAGAGGTTGCATCTTTGTGTATAATAGCCCTAGGTGTTTGTGTTCTGTTGTTGTCATGTATTTGGTTTGATTTGATTTGGTTTGGTTTGGTTTGGTTTGGTTTTCCCAATTACTTTTACCCATCAATTAAAAGCATATTTAGCATACACAATACTCCTTGGTATGAAGTTCTGTAGCAAAACCGTACGATGTCACAAATGACATCCATCAGGCTGTGCTGAATCTAACACCCATCAACCTAAGTGATGTATTCTTACTAGTTGATCAGATTTTTCTTTCTGGTCCTTGATTCTCCCATGTTTTATCAATTTGAACTTCTCTAGGATGTGGCAGCTCTTATGCCTTCTTTATGCTTCTGTGTAGCACAGCTAACCCAGCTGAAGTTCCCTTTGGGATGTTGGCACTGTTAGACTTCATCTGCTCTCTTGTGAAAAGGTTTGGGTTCGATGTGGCAACATCTTCCAGCTCTCTTTCCTCTTCTCCCAAAACCCTGAGTGAAAAAGGAAAGTTGGGGAAATGAACAGCATTTATATTTTTAACTCAGCACTGACAAAATAACTTTTATTTGCCTTTGACATGTACCTCCATGTAGAGTAGATGTCACCTGTTTTGCAGTCAGAATGGGAGGTTCTTGCAGTTAGCTTGCATTTTGTAAATCACTGCTGAAGCCAAAAGACCAGAGAACAACACTTCATGCGAGCAAGGGCAGTGGGCTCAAAACAGAACTAACCTTGAATAAACTTAAAGATGCCAGCTCAGAGTTGGAGACTAATGAGCTCAACACAGATTAATATACCAAACAAATAAATAAATTATTCCATATCTAGCTCCATGATGTTGCAAGAAGTCATTTACGAACAGTAAAACAGTAGTGTAACATCAGCTGGCTAGACAGAGGCTGAAGTGAAGGCACATTTGGAGAATCAGAACCATGTGTAGCCTTCAGCATGATCACAGAGCTTTCATAAGGGGGTGTTCATAGATGGACACGGATGTTTCCAAGTCTCAGGATTTCCTTGAACACCCAGTAAGAAAACAACAACACAAAGCAAAACAAAAACAAATGAAAAACCTCCAAACATGAAAGCCACAATGGTATTGTCCTATAACTGATTCTATATCCTCACCAGAAATAAATGACCAATTCCCAAAAGAAGCATGCCTTTTCTTCAGTGATCCAAATCATGTATTCTCCACATAAATAACTGTTTCCTTTTAATTATTCATTCCAGCTGAGTGGACCAGTTACCGGGCCACATAAATGTCTTTGTTGGATACAGGCCACTTAGATATATACCACATACTTTGGAAGGGAAAATGAAGGAAAATCCAGGAACAGAGAGGCAAGATTGTGCTCCTGTAATTATTATTTTAAGGACAGTTATCTGCTTGGTTTTGCATTATGTCCACAGTCATGTGTGTGTGTGTGCACGTGTAGGTATTAATAAATGTTAAATTTATATGCAAGTGCACACATGCCAGCAAAAGCATGTGTATATATTTACATATGTGTTTATTTTATATGAACTCAATTTTTCAGAACTGGAAATAGAGAAGCTATACAGCTTTTTTAAATTGCAGAGTCAGTGCAATGTCCCTTTGTTTGCACATGCAGTTTTGCAGATGTAGCTGATGGAGTTTAGACCTCTATACTAGGATTAATCTCTACTAATATGACTTACTTAACAGTTAGGCATTATCAGTTAGAGAGAGGCACTTCTAGAAATCAGAGTTCAAACAGGTGGGATAATTCATCATCTGGATGCTACATAAGCACCTCAACAGCTAGCTTAAATTGGATGTCTCACTTCAAGACAGTTAAAGTTAGAGGAAACAAATCTTTCTGCCAGCTACTTGATTGCTGTCAGACAGCTCAGGAAGAGCATCTGCGTATGCAAATAACTGGATGGAAAAAAAAATGAGAAAGCTGGGTAATATCACTTGTGCCCTGGCAAAAAATATATTAGAGAACTGAAGAATCCAGGTAGAGCTGCATTTCCAGCCTCCCGTAGCATCCATGTGTTGCAAAGTTGCACAAAATACGTGTTTTCAAAATCTGCATGCAATACCAGTTTTCATTTATGTGCATCTATTGCCACACCCGTATTCAGGCAAGAGCAAAGAGGTTTTCAGATAAAAATGCCAATATTGGTTTTAATGGACATAAACACCAAAACGCTAACCAGCATAAATGACTGGAATTGTTAAAATGTTCCCATTGCTGTTTGGCATCTTCAGACTGCCAGTATTTATGGAGGAACTAAGAAAAGTGTGGAGCTGTTAAGATCTTGTAGAATATTTTCTTCCACCAAGAACTGCTTTATTAATGAAATATTTGAATATTCTTATTTTAAACAAACTGCATGGCTAATACTCCTCAATATATTAAAAGCACACATCAAATGGAGAAATCATAAAAATGTGCAACCCAGAGAAAAGAACACCCCTCTCAACACTCTCTTAATTCAATTTTAATGATGTCCAAAAATACACGACCTTTTATCTAATGTTTTGACGCTCTTTCAGATGGCTGAACCAAGAGGATATCCCAGGTCTTCCTTTCCAAATGGTGGGAAAGCAAATGTTAACATGCTGTTAGAAAACCTAGTCCTGCATATCGACATCATGACCCTTTGTTATATTCACCAAGAAAGCTTCAATGCTAAGGCTGTTGATCGAGCTCTTTTTATAAACATCCCATATACTTATGAACATTCCATATACAACACAAAAAAAAAAGTAACTATGCCATTACCTCACTCATCAATGATCTTTCAAGAGACAGATTGCTTAAAGTATCTCACCAATGGAAGAGAACTCTGTATTTACGAGAATTTATATTGCTATGTATGAATTAGCAAAATATTTATTCTTTATCTCAGTATTTAGACTGTGCTCATCAGCATGGCATTAGCCTTAAAGACATCAGGAGGGTTAACCCAAATAGGGAAGAATGGGATTTTGTCTGGTTTGTTCACAGTCATTTCTGAAAGCTGAGGAGCAAAACAGTGTGCAAATCTGATCTGTGCAAAACAGCAGAATTATGGCTTTCTTCATCTTTGGAGATTATTGACTGAGTGATGCTGCACATGTCCATATAACTGAAAAAATGTTCTATGGCCTTTGTAAAAACATAACATAAAAGACAGTAGGAAATGAAAATGCTCATTTCACATGGAGCTGTGTATGTAACTATCTTCAATCTTTATGAGAATATTCATTGTTATTTGTAGGGTTTATCTTGAAAACCATCATTTGAGGCTTTTTTTTTTTTTTNTTTGTTTTTTTTTTTTTTTTTTCCTGCTGGAAACAAACGAATGGGAAATGTTTTAGCTGTACATGCTGTATCTCCCACTCCATTGTGGAGAGTGGCCGAAGGAGTCATGGACACATAAAACAGCTGTGCCCTATTAGCAATCTGTCAGATGGTTGCGAGCAATATATTACCCATTGCCTTGAACAAATGCCAACACCCTTGACTCTTCACAGCCGAGTCTTGCATGTCCATTTTATGAGCAGATGTGTTATTGTAATCGCACACAATGCAACCATTCAATTTAAAAAAAAATTCAAACAAAACCAGAAAAATAATATTTTTATTTGAGTGGACTGACAAAATCCACTTCCATAACATAATTAATATTTTTTTATGTGGATCTAAGGATGCAGCTGAAGAGGGATGTCTTTATGGCAGGAGAGACACTTAATTTTAGAGATGGCGAACTGCAGTCTGGAGATCCTTGTTTTTTCTCCTGCTGTCTGTGACAGTCTCTCTCTCTTTTCCAGATTCGAGCTGGAGATCAGGGAGATGAGTCCTGACTTGGACCCATTTGTGACCACGCTGGAGACTCAGGTAGAGCCAGTCACCCAAGACAGACTCCTCGACTGAGCCAGACATCTGCAGCGAGGGAGGAGCTGCTCACCCCGAGCTGCCCTCGTCATTAACAGGAACCTTCAAAGTGTGATTCATGTGGCATATTTTAGATGCCCACCTTTGCATGAGAATAATTATTGCTGAGAATTGCGCCTGTGTTTGGACAAATGATCCCCACCCCTGGTTTCACTTTGGCCAAGGTGACATCTGGGTTGCAAATCTGTTAAGTCCCATGTTTTCTAATATGATTAAACATCTTATTCTTTAAGGATTGTGAGTTGCATACCAGTTACGGCACAGTCTCTAATCTTGGAAATTTAGCTGCAGATCCCTGTGGAGCTCTTGCATCAAAACCACAGCTCTCCTCCCACAAAATAATTCAGTGCTTGAATGCCTCTGAACCAGCAAGAGAGAGAAACTTCCACAACAACATCAGGCAAAAGTTCTTGTCACATTTATGATGAAGAACGGGACTACCTTTCTTACTAATGCACAATAAAAATTATATATATATACACTTGTTACTGTGAGTACATGATGGACTACTTCATGTATTTATTTTGCTTTCATGCTAAACTATACTATTTCATAATGGGAGAGGAAAAAGTGTGGGAATTACCTGTTAATTCTGAAGTATTCATGCACTGCCCATCAGTGTTACAATAACCCTTAAAAAAAAGGTAAGTATTCAAAACTGGGCGATTAATTAATTGTGAACTGTAAACTTTGTTTTGTTGATGTTTGTAGACTTCTTTTGTTTCACCAGTGGGAGTCCTTTCTCTGGCCCACTTGTGTTTCCCACGAGAGGCTTATTTTCCCCTGTTCTCTGACAATACAGGAAATATATTTATATAAACAGAAAACCTGGTTCAGAGGCTGTACTTAGGGGCTGTACATAAACAGAATTTGAAGAGGTAACAAAGAACGAAACCATATTTACACAAACATTTGTAATAATAGCTTACAAGCTTCATAGTGTGTTTTCTTCCTGTTAGCTCAATTGCGCAATTAGTTCGTTGTCTGGTGTTTTATCCAACCTATAAATCTTCCTGCTAGATAGGAAATCTAGTCCATTTTGCCATCATCTTTTATATTAAGCACACATGTCCTGCTGCTGTAATGGGGGAGAAATGAAATATCAGGATTCTTTAAAACACTTCATTATTTTTTAATTCTACAGCACAGTACATTAAAACGAAAATAAAAAGCCCTATACCTTATATTACTTGATGAGCTTTACAGAAATTGTCATAATTGCGTGTGGGTTTTTTAATGATTGCTTCTTGTAAAATACCTTTGGTAGTGCAAGATCAAAGCAAAGCAGAGATGTCTGCTACAAGATGATAATTAAGGTAAACACACTCAATGGCAAAAATGCAAATGTTGAAATGTGATTGACTTTGCTTCTGTTTAATGTTTATTTTCCCTGCCAAAGCTATGACAAGTTCAAACTAATTCCAGACCTGCTGTAAAATAAACCGAAACTACTATAAGTCAACTTGTTTCCACTTTTTTAGCTTAACCCAGATTTCACGTGGTAAAACACTTCTCAAAGGTTTCATCCAGTCGGCTTTCTGTTGTGCTCCCGGAACATGGGAAAGAGCTCAAAAGAAATTAACCTAGCTATAAATATTGCCAAAATAACTCTGTCATCAATTAAAATTGTATGAAAACACACAACCCCTGTTTCCATATGACAGCAGCTCTGACTTGTGCATACACTTTGCAACCCCTAATAAAGGTCCATCCTCAGAATTAAACTTCTAAAATCAGTAAAATCCTGTTCGGGAATTCTGAATTTGTGAATGATAAAAGACCTATGGAGTTGGACACAACCCTGCGTGCAGGAAAGTTTCGCTGTATTACGCACACTTCGTGCTTGGAGAATGCTGAAGGAGGTGAACTCCTTGGCGGCACTTGTGGCACAGGGACAAAGGTGGGGGTTTCCCTGCCTCTGCAGGCTTTACACCCTAATTTAAAGCAGCATGTGCCATGATATCACCCAGAAAATAGGGAGGATGGAGCACAGGTAACCCTTACAAAATCCTGCAGCATCATTTGCTATTATAATTTCACACCATCTTTTTTTTTTTTTTCTTGTTCTTTTTCCCCTGCCATGCATTTAGTGCTACTGCAGAGTATTTCCCATTGGGACATCCCTGGAGTTATCTCAAAGGTCTTATTTTATTTCTAAGGACAGCTGGCTGGAACTGGGTAATTTACTGTAAATCCCAGGCAATCCCCTGGTAGCCTGCAAGTGCCTTGGATGGGTACAACACCTTCACGCAGCACCTTCCACGGAGCCTACAGCAGCATGGAATATAAGCAGTAACAATGCTACAATTAATTACCATTAATTGTGTTGTTCCTGTTTATTCAGACATCATGGATGACTAGTGTCATCCCCAGATTAAAGCTTCTCCTGCAGAAAGCTGCTTGCTATTTACTGTATTTGCCTGTCACCCCTGTTCTCCTACTTCATAGAAATATTAATATTCACCACAAAACAGAATTCTCTCTGGATGAGAGCACGTTAGCACAAGGAAATGTCAAATAGCCTAATTCAAGTGCTTTTAGAAAACAGACATAAAATTGAGGCTGTAATAGTATAAATAGAGAGGTGAAATTACACTCCAGCAGAGAAAGAGAGAAATCGAGAGACACGGAGACAGAGTTATAGACAGCTAGACATCCATTACATGTCTACACTGAAACACACTTATTCACAACAGGAAACACGCATCTACCCACAGTGTCACGCGAAACTTATTATACTAATTTTCATTTGTAGGAACTGTCATCCCCACTTTTCCATCCAGCACAAATGCCTCCAGGAGAGGACAACGCATTTCTGGGCAACCAGGGAGAGCATCCCAGAAGCTGGTGGGACTGCCATGGTAGATGTCCCATCCATGGGAACCAGGTCCATGGGTGGCATGATGCCCAGCGTGCTGGACCAGCGTGCAGGTGATTAGGGAAAAAGCATTTGGCAAAAACCCTCCCAGCAAAAGTAGACAAACCAGAACAAATGAGGCTGATGTTTTGCGCCTCACACACAAACTTTTGGGGTTCATTTTTTGTTCTTCAAATTGCCCTGTTTGTTAGTAGCGAAGAAACACAGCAAGGAAATTTAGGATGAGAAAGTAAATAAAGCTGATTTTCAGCTATAAATCCTGCTTTTCCCTCCTAGCCCCACTGGAGAGATTGAACAAGGAAGAACAGCTTGGGGATAAAAAAATATCCTTTGGAGGGTTTGCTTTGTATTTTAACAGATTTTTACTCAAGCAATCCACTTTAAAAAAACTATAAAAAGTGAAGTGTTTGTTTATCTGTTTATTTGGGTAATTTCACTGACCTGGTGCCCAGTGCAGCCCTATGAACTACTCTACCAGGGTAATGAAGAGGATGGTGACCTACAAAACAACACTTTGTGAGCTGGCTTGGCTGTCAGGGAGGAGATGATGGAGCAGGAGCAAGGGCTGAACTGATGTCCAGGACTGTGGAACAGCAAGTAGAGGGAAAGGATGCAGGGGAAGACGTCGTATACTGACTTTTTTACTGAACCATCAACTGACTTGTGAAAAGAGAGGAAGAATACTAGCTGGCAGTGCCAGACGTCGAGCATATTCTTTCAGCATATTTTCTCTGTTACAGTCAAGTCCAGTTTCAACTGGATATCTGCTTGAATAGCTGCTGAATTATGACCCTGGTGGAATGGCTTGTTGGTAACCAAATTACATGGTTTTGTAAAAAGGTAGATTACAATGTGTGGGATCCATATAATCATACACTTTAAATTACAGCTTGTCTAGGTACACAGATAAACCTAAAAATGAAAATCATGAAGAAGGTTTGGCTGCGATATAGGTCCCTGGAAGGACAGTCTGGTTGTGCACAAATTATTGAACTTAAAAGTAGTCATTCTATGAACAGAAGAATGCCTTCCACTCCCCAGATTGAGATAAAAACACCTCTGGTTTAACTTATACAATATAGCCCAGCAAGGCTGGAAAATCACAATGGTTTCTCATGGCCTTGACGTCTATTGGACTCAAGCAGTAGTTTCCTAAACAAAGTATTTCAGTGTTGAGGCACATGTAAGAAAAGATAGAAAACCTTATTTCCTCATGAAAGAAAAACATCCCTCCACCAAAGAAAATAAGATATTCACTCTCACCTCAGTCAACTCTTCTTTTACATCAAACCTCACCCGTTATTTTAACAGTCAACCCCAACATGTGTGTGGGGCTGTTCATACAATTATTTGCTCTTATGTAATTTTCCTGTTCTTGCAGAGACTCGAATTTCTAATTTAATCTCTATCAGAGACTGTGAACTGAAATTTTCTTTAAGATGTGATCTGATGGCTTCAGAAAGCCGTAGGGAACTACGGGTGCCCAAAGCCCTGTTGTCCTTCAGGCTGGACCTGGCAGTCACAGGCAGAGGGTTTTGATGTCAGCCTTTGACCACCTTTGCTCTGAAGGAAAAGGCAAAGGAAATAAAATAAACTTGGTGCAAAAATGCAAGCAGATCTGAAAGGAGAAACCAAGAGAGTCTCACAAAAGGCAGAGTGAAAACTGGCTGAAGAAAGCCAGAGAACAGGAAGGAATATCTCCTCTTTAGGAAGAGAAATGTTGGGTAAAATAAGGGACAGAAGGACCCTAGATATTGCCTGAAATACACGGGATATACGATGCAGCCTCAAATACAGATTTTATCCATGTAAAAGTGGCTGGTCATGTCACATATGACTGACTCCACTGTGATAATGCAGTTCCCTGAAGATGAGAAGTGGTAAAATGTTTATACCATGCCTCTGTGTCCTGCATTGTGCATAGGCAATATGCACTTACAAGAAAAAAAATAATGTAGGAGTGTTTAAGACGGTGTTAAAATATTACATAGAGATTATTTTTTGTCTGCCTCTGCTTGTAGAGCCAAGTGCCCTAAATAATTACCAGTCAAAATACGATAGGCTTAGAGAAAACAATGAAACCTTCAAAAAGTGCCAAACATAACTTTTCTGGATACAAATACATGCTGCCTGTAGAGTCTTACTGAAGGCTTTTCTAGGGTTAGAAGCACATGACGAATCCCTTTAGGAAAATCCCTCTTATACAGACAGAAATCTCTTTACTTTCATCCTCAGTTAAAGTGGCAGACACTGGAATCATTATTTCTTTGGATCTGTGGAAAATTTGCAAGCCACAGAAGAAATTTCTTCTCTGTTTTTTGGATATGTGCAGACATCATTCACACCTGGGGGAAAGAGGGAATTTTCTCATTTTAAAACTGTGGAGTTTTGAATTTCTTTTAACAAGTCCTAGAGGATACGGATCTATAGTTAGCAGGAAGGTTAGACGATCAAGGGGATATGTTAAATTATTGTTTAAGGGGTTTTAAAATGTATTTTATCTGTTTATCTGTTAACTCCTGTATGTGATATTAAACACCAAAGGTCACAAGAAAGGCTCTTCCCCCTCAATGAAGAATATTTTTAACTGGCAGTTAAGCGCGTACCCCAAATATGTGCTGTCTGCTGTGAATCCAGTTCTGAAATGCCCCACACCACCCCCAAAAATCAGGGAAGTGCGGCCAACCATTTGGAGTCAGGAATGGCAAATCCCACCACAGCAGAGGCCAAGCAGTGCAGAGCAGAGCCAGGACATAAATGTCTTGCTCATGGGGTTTGTCTGGAGCATCTGTTTAGTCCCACTGACTTTCCAGGTGCCTGAGCACTTTCTTAAAGTTAAGAAAGACCTCAAGTACACTTCCTGAAACAGGGATACTTTCCTGAGTAGGAGTCTTCACCTAATTAAAGCAAACTTTGACCATATTGCAAAAATATATTTATGGGAGGATGTGCAATATGTAAATTACCTTCTGTTTCACCAGGCTTAATGTATTAATTGGTCACTTATTTTTCTCAGATTATCTGAAGAAGGGAGACCGAACTGCAGTCTAATGGATTAGTAACTAAATTATTTGTGTATTGATCATTTCTTATTAAAAAAAAATAGAAATTAAGAAAAAAAAAAGGGATCTGTGTGTTCCTTTTACTGCAGGGTGGGAAAAATGAAATGAGGAGACAAAGTTCCTAAAAAAAAAGAAAAGTGTAAAAGCTTCTCCTCATAAGGAGTCAAAAATGTTTTGCCTGAAGTTACCAACCAAAGCAGGTGAAAGAACTGAATCAGTCTCAGCTCCCACCCACGTTCCTCCTTCAGAGTTCCATGTAGGCTCCCACGGTTGCTGTCATATGCAGAAAAATAAGTGAGCTGTAGGAGGAACTTAAATAACGTGTTCATCTCTTTGCTAGTTCAGGATTATTGTCTACTTTCTAGTGGCTTGTTTGTTTCTCCTTCTGGTTAGGTGCCTTTTAAAGGGGCATAAGAAACTCGGATTTTGTATCCCTTTAAAATGGACTAAATTAAACATTGCAGAATGCATAAGTGACATGATTTTTTTAATGGTTTCCATGATAACTGAAAAACAACTTTCACCAAGAAAAAGAAAAGAGGTTGGGGGGGGTAAACCACATTTTTTTAAATGTTGGGGTGTAAAATACATCTTTGGTCAAAATAGTACTGTCACGGTCATTCATGACAAGTTGGAAACTGAAAATCGAGATTCTTGAGATAGATTAATTGTCATCGAATTTTCTCTGTTATTTCAGATGTTTGCATGGTTAAATACCCATTATTAATATTAATTAATATAGTTATATATTAGTTTTCTATACAAAATTAACCAGAATTAAACACAATCACAGATACAAAGGGGAAATATCTCTTTGCACAGCTGAAAGTCTATAAGCAGATGACTGTTGCTGCAGTGACCAGTGTTTTTTTAAACAAGAAAATCCTAATGAAACTTCTAATGTCTACCTAAAATAGAATGGTCCTCGGTTTCTAGGCTGCAGAAGTTCCCATCACACATACATCAAAACTTCAGATAAAGTCTAAAACAAACAAACAAACAAACAAAAACATTCATGTTACTTGTTGTGGAAAATGATCAGTAATCATTTGGAATGGCTGGGAATGACTGTCAACTCATTCATAACCCATGACAAAAGACACGATATTTATTCATAGTCCTCTCCTATATTAGGTATGCCAACTATTCACATAAAAGAAACAACTGAGTTCAACTCAGCACAAGGAGTAAACACAACAGACCAAATTCAGATCTGACTCACCAAACATGGCCATTTCAGATTCCAACCCTTTGACTCTGCTGTAAACGCGAATGGCTAATATAATTTACTAGCACCACCTTTACCAAGATGTAACTCTAGCAGCTTTAAGAGAAATAAGCCAACTTCATGTCACTGTGATGAGGATCAGACTCTGGCCCAAATAATCAGTATTGGATGTAGGATTTTTAGACAAAAATCTCCTAAATTTCTTTCACCACAGAGGCAAAAAAGAAGTGATTTTGCCATATGGTCTCCAAACACAAATTCAATCCTAGTTTCAAACAAGCGAACTGATAAACTACATTACTCTCTTAAATAAATGTAGCGCAAAGTGGGCATTTTGTCTTAAGGAGAAGGACAGAGACAGAGAGAATAAGTTATTTCCTTTAGGAGATCAAAACATGATGTGAAAAACAAGAAAATAAACTTAAATGGTGTTGTAATCCCCGAAGAAAAATCTTCAGTAATACTGTGCCCACAGCAGATAGCTCATAAACATGTAAATCATTTTATCTATAAGTAACTGAAGATTACAAGGAACTGATTTAAATAGTTTTATTAAACAAACAGGGTGACTGGAAAACAGAATTATGACAGGCTAGGGGTCCACTTTGATAAAAACTCTATTAGCTTTGCTGATTTGATTATTTTAGGAATGAGAAAGAGGGAAGGAAGAGGAGAAGAAAGGAGAGAAAACTGCTGCTGGGTGATGGGGAAGCAAGGGTGGGGAAGACGTCTGTGCATCATTCCTACTCTCGTAGCTTCAGCTCTGTGACATTAAAACATCACCATATGGAAAGGAGCACATCATACACATGCTCCTCAACCCATATTAATGCTTGTGAAGGCTTCTGAGCTTTTTATTAAATCAATGTTTGCTAGTGTAGGTTGTCTGGGCTTTTATATTATGCTCGTTGCTATGATATCTGAGCACTTGGAGTCTGTGCCGTACAGGGTGTTTCAAAAAGATGGACCAAATTTCATGATGGCAACATGAATCATAGAATCATAGAATCATTTTGGTTGGAAGAGACCTACAGGATCAATGAGTCCAATGAAAACCTAACTCTAGCACTAAAACACATTACAATCACACAAAAATTTATAAACAGTTTAATGAGTTATCAAGTTTTAGTAACCTGTTTATAAACACTCTCATTTCCCTCCACCTGCTGCACAGACAACATCAAAGCCATAGTTGAATTCACGCCAAATGCCCCTCATTCGGGTCCATCTTTTTGAAACACCCTGTAATTTCTTAACTACAGTCTTAGCTGTACACTTAATTGTATGGGATCATGATGACGGTGATGGGAACCCTTACCTGCAAACAGCCATGATGCTTGTAGCAGGTCGTCTAGGATGTATAGGATGGCAAGCCACCACGTTGGGCAAGGGACCTTTATTTTATTTTATTTATTTCTTTATTAATTACCATGAAGGCAGCAGGTTGCCCAGGTCGGCTGCAGCCTCTCCATCCTCACATCTATTCTGAACTCAGTTGGATGTGGCCCCACACGGCCTGACCCACCTGGACCACTCCAAGAGGAAGGCTGGATGGTGTGTTCTCCTGAGGTGCCTCTTGGTGTAAAATAGTGCATGATTCAGTGAACGAATTTAACAGGAATCGTGTGTGTGTGTAGCACTCTCGGTCGGCATTCACAAGTAAAAGATGTGCAACTCACAGGGCAATATTGCACAAGGTTTTTCCTACTTTTCCTCGTATTACAGACCTAAACAACTAAACTGCATCTCAGGTCATGACTGGGGCAGTGGTGTCAAGTCACAAATATTTTTTGCTAGGGAGTCAGCTGAAATTGCCTTATCCCTGGACAAATCTGATCACTAACTACATGTTCCAGCCACTCAGGCTGCCAATGTCCTCCCCATCACCAGCAGCTGCTTTACTCTGTCCCAAAGTGTCTTTTCCTTCATAAACCCTTTGTCAGGGTGGGTCAGACTCTGTACTGGTGGTGAGCACAGCCGTGCCCACCCTAGCACCCACCATAATGGCCATCGGTCACCCTGAACTGGCATTTTTCTCTTCCAGCCACCGAGTCCTGTAATTGAAATCATAATTCCACAGCCGTTTAACTTGCCTGACATGCCAGGAATAAGCAGTAAATCACTCGGCAGGTTTGTGCAACCTTCTGTGTTCACCAAAACCTGGAAACAAATTATATAATTTTTTTTTTTTTTTTGAGCTCAGAAGCTGATTTGCCCACAGCAGGAGACTTCGTGCTAGACCCTGAGGGAGCAGGGAGGGCTGAGGCCTCGTGGCTTGGGAAACCAGAGAAGCAGATGTTTATCGACAAGTCAAAACCAGTGCACAGAGCTAAGATGTAGGTGTTTTCTTATGCTTTTATTTTCAGCCTCAGAGACATCATCTTTACTGTCAGTCAAGAGGAGTAAAAGGAGGAAAAAAGAGAAAGCAAGGAAGGGATTAGTTTTATTTTCTTTATAGGAACAGCGTAGCTGCTCGGAGTCACAGTGGTGGCAACAGGAGATCACAGTCTGGTGGTTATTGGGCTCTAACCAAAGTCTCAGAGTGCAATTTCAGTTAAAACAATTATTTTAATCTGATGGTGCTCTATTTGCACAACTCAACTCATCATCGTATTTTTCCACCAGATCCCATCAGCCCTCCACTTCCCCCCACTACAGACATACATTTGGGGAGAAGTCACCCATTCTAGATGACAGGTCCTGAGCCTCTGCAAGTTCGTTGTCAAAACTATAATGCGAAGGGCCATCTGGGGACACACAGAGTGAGAAATGCCCTTTGTTCCAGGTATGAAAGAGGGTGTCATAGAAGATTTCTGCCCATTTCCTCCTCCTCATGCCAGGACAAGAAAGGACCGAAGCGATTCCACAGTGTGACGCGTCTGCATCCATTACAGATTATCAGTTACCAATGGAAGCGCAGAGTGTTTCCACGTAGCAAATCTGTAGTGGATGGGTACAGTCTAAAAGCAGGTAGTCTAAAACAATGCAGAACAACCATGGCAAAGCAGTCCTTGGCAGGAAGAAAGTGAGGTTTGCAATTAAGTATGCAATCAAGGAGTCCCTTATTATCAACACCTTGGCCTAATCCTGAGCAGAACAAAGAGAATACAAAAAATAGCCAAAAGATTTGTCCAATGAGCTTTTTTTTTTTTTTTTTTTCTTAAAGAAAGGTTGGATGGGTGAAAAATGAGCCATTATTGCTCAGCTTGATAGGTAGCAGGCATCTTGCCAAGGCCGAGCAAAACCATCTAGGGGAGCATCTACCCATCTAGTGGCATTTTCAGATAGTAAAGATGCAGGCACAGAAGGTTCACTGCACGCAGCTGCTCTCCACAGGTTTTTCCAGACTGTGTGTGGTGCGGTTCCCGAAACTTCTTCAGCATAAGTATGTTGACAGGGTCTTCTTTCAATTTTTTTTTTTTTTTTAAATTATCAGTGGCTGTTCCTGGCTAAGATGACTTTTAGGTACCGTGGCAGAAAAATCCCTGTGTTACATAGTGGCAAGATACACATTAATTGACAAAGCTAAGTTCTGTAGCAATTTCTTTCTCATAGGTTTCTGATGCTATCGCCTTTAAAAAAAAAAAAAATGAATTGGTCCTGTGAGTCTCTAGTACAAGCCTAATTCCAGCTCAATATCAGCTTCAGTAAGTGAAAAGCTGAGCAGTCTGTGCTACTAATTACAGCGTAAACACTTAAAATTACTCCTTCTTTTTCACTTTTGCCCTTTTCAAAAATCAAAGTTTGTAATTTACATGTGCTGCGGCTCCTAATTGCCTCTTCACAATACCTGCTTGTTTTATTTATCTTCTGCTTTCTTTTGGGGAGAGGTGGAGCCCACGAAAAGAGAGCAACATTTCTACCCTCATCTTCGTGTCTTCTGTAAAACAACACTTACCCCAAAAGCACCCCCCGCTCCCTCCCCCAGAAAAGCTGCAGAACCCCAGCCAGGATTTCCTATGCACCCTCCTGTGGTCTCAAGTGATAATTCCACTGAACTGCATTTTTAATTACACAGCAGTTATCTGCAAGCATGTGTGCCTGGGTGGGGACACAGCTACATGTTTAGCGCAAAAGCAGAATTGGTTGGCTTTTCTGTTTTATAACTGTTCTGACACCAACATGGTCACAGGATGGATTCGGTTTGTGGGGGTTTTGTTGTTTTTTTTACAGCAAAGTACAGGCGCAGAAATGATTATGTTTGGGCTCCATATGCAGGTTCCAGTCATATATTCAAGCCGGACAATAAAGAAGGGAAAAAACAGCTGATACACAAAAGGGACTGTCTAGACAGTGCCCCATCAGTCTGGCTATATTTGGTGCTGGCATTCCCAATGGGATTGTAATATAATTGTTCTGGTGTCTGCGTTCATCCCCTGTGTCAAACACCATCCCAAATATACATCCTTTTTTTTCAGTACAATAGGCCCAAACTGTACCATTAGATGGAGGCAGCTTTGAAACAACAACCTGAGCAAGTATCTTCTAATACTCAAAAAACCTGTTATTTAATTACTGGAAGGAAAAAACCAAAAACCAAACCAAAACCAGAATGGAATAATTTTTACTTTTGTTCAAAATATAAGTATTTTAATAAACAATATAAAATTTTTTTGAGTTGGGAAACGTAGAAATATACTTTTGCATGTTGCAAAGCAAAGGCATCTTCTCCTGTAGGTTTGTCAATCTATCAAAGAAAATTTAATCGAAATTTGGAGATATGAAAGTGAAATGGTAGCTGTGGATCATAGATTGTAATGAAGGAAAAGTTAAATGGAGAAAGAACAAAAAAGCATTAATGAGCAAAAAGTAAGGAAAAAACGTTATCATCCTACCTTCACACAATTATAAGAAACCAGCAGTTGCTTCTTTGATTTCTGTGAAGGGACTATCGTATTTGCGTGGAACTTTTGACTGTTCAAATATTAGAATATTATTTTGACTGATGAATATGAGAAGTACAAACTTATCTTGATTAAGACTTGTTCTATATATTTGGGGAAAAAAAACTGAAAAATCTGAAATCTATTAAAATTTTTTCAAGGACATCAAACACAAACATGGAGCTTCAAAAAATAATTTTTAAAAAGGGATTAAGAACATTGGCTATGTCACTGGTCCACAGGCACAATGGCAGAAGTCAACTCATGCAAATAAAATGCAAAGACATAAAATCTCTGCTTTAGGAAAGTAGAACACAGAAAATGTGTTTCTGATTTGACAGTCTTCACAGTTAAGTTGTTTTTTCTTTTTGTTTCAAGAACACATTGTCCCAAGACCTTCAGATATAAAGAGGACCCAGGCATTACTGTAGATGTTTTAAAGAAACATTATCCTAACTTTATTTTACAAAACGTTGCTCTCAGTGTGCACTAGGCGCTATTTACATGGCATAATGAGAATCTACACCTGCTGCAGGTCAAACCCACGGAAAATGCCACGCGACCTCACACTGGGACCACATCATCACATGACCACGTCAGTCATATTCCAAACAGAAAACACGAATTTCTTCTCCATCATTTATTGATTATGAAATGGTAGCCAGAAGTCTGAAATATGTCAATAGCCCAAATACCAGGTTGTGTTGCAAACAAATAAACAAACAAAAAATTTCTCCCCCCCCTCCCCCAGATGCTGGTGCCTCTCATTCCTTAAGTGTTGTCTGCAGAAACTGTGGTCCCAGCAACTTGTTGTAGGCAGAGTGATGGAGGGAGAGGAAACCCCAAGTAACAAGAAGGAAATAAATCCCCCCATATCCGCCAAGAAAAGCACTGAAGGGCTCAGCTGAGCTGCTGTTCACACCGAGGGGAGAAAAACCCAGGTGCTGCCCAGCAAGAAACTCAGGGACTCAGAGAAAATATATCAGTATGATGACCAAAAATGTTAAATAAATCAAGCGTCGGTTTGATGTTGGGGTCCCAGCCCCACTGGAGGTGGGAGGGCAATAAGGAGTTGACGTGAGGGAAAGGTGTCGAGTTTGGGGGTGCTGTGGATTCTGGGGAGCTTGGAGATGCGGAGATTTGGGAACTGCAGGAGTGGGGGTCCTGGGACTCTGCATCTGCCCCTCTTGCACTTGAATAAAGGCGAACTTTTCTTTTGGGAGGGGTTGAGATCCGTGAATACCTTACCCAATAAGAGATGGGGGCATATTGAAAACTATATTAAATTACCCTGATTAACAATTTAGCCACGAACAGGGGAGCTTTGGGAGATCTCTATAGGCAGGGGTGGGGGCTATTCATGCCAGCAGCGAAGAGGTCGAAAGGTTTCTGAAGTTCACAGGCTCAGAGCCTTTGTTATGCTAACAGACAATCTCAAATCAGCTGCCTGCCGGAGTGTGAAATATAAATGATTCCTTGAGAACTTCCAATAAGTTGTCACTCTTGTTCTCCAAATACCAGGACAGGCTGCTAATTTCTAGCGGGGCCCTTTTCTTGCAGCATCGCGAGCCTCGAATGAATGGTTTTGCAGTTCAAACTTTTTTTTTTTTTTTTTTTTTTTTTTTTTTTTTTTTTTTTTTTTTTTTTTTTTTTTAGGAAGCTGCCCTGTCGTAATAACTCAAATGCGACTTGGTTTGGGGCTATGAAACGAAAACCGGGATTTCTCCGAACCTGACTTTCTCCGTGCGGGAGGTGGGTGGGAGAGATGCTCCCAAATGCACCGAATCAGCACTCGGGGGTGGGCGCATCAACAAGGGATGATAGCCTGGGAGCTGCCTAGAGCCAAAAACTCAGCTCCTCCTCCCGCCGCCCCCCCTTGCTTTGAACAAAGCCTAGGGCAAGATTTACGGCTCCAACTGTACCTGCGCCCTCCGGGACAGAGGGTGGGTTACCTGGGGTCTCGCCCGCACCAAGGCAAGGTGGGGAGGGGGCTGCGCCCAGGCAGTCGACGAGGTTTTGGAGCGGGGCCGGGGAGAGTGTCTGAGGTCTGTGCACAAAGGGAAATATTCATCCCCTTCTGCAGGACGTGGGCGCTAATGCCATTACGAGGAGAAGAATGAGTTAATTATCTTTATACACGAGGAAATCAACCTATTAGTGGATGTGATCTGCTCTCACCCGGGGAGGAGAAGAAAAGCTCCCCTGTCAGCCCCCCGGGGGGGAAAGGAAGGGGCGAGAAGGGGACGCAAGGTGCGGCGGAGCCTCCGCGCTCTCGGGGCGAGGCGAAGCTTTTCCTCATCGAGAAAACAGGATAAATATACAAACAAACAAACAAACCAACAAAAAAACAAACCAAAACAAAAAACAAACAAACAAAAAAAGAGAGACACATATTGACTTTCATTACACTGGAAATAAAAATATTGTCCGCCCTAACTCACGGAAGGGTGCTTTATTTCGGGGGAGGGAGGTTGGGGGAAAACTTTTTTTTCTTCTTAATTGTGTTCCTCCTAATCAGCATTTCTTTTCCCTTTTGGAAATGGATCTCGCCAATTGTTGTCTAGACAGCTTTTAGGGAAAAAAATCCGAAAACAAGAGAAACAAAAGTTAGGTTTACGCTTTCTTTCAAGAGGAGAAAGAAGAAGTGTTTGGGGTTTTTTTGGGGGGTGTGTGTTTTATTTGTGTGTGTATGTGTGTGCGCCCGTATTGACACGGTGCAGTTATACGCATTATTATTCTGAAACATCAGTTTCACGAATTACCCGCGTCGTCAGAGTTATTAATAACACTTAGCACTTCTAACTTTGCATTTGCAAAGAGCTGACGAAACACACGCTAATTAGTGTTGCTACTTTATTTCGCATTTCGAGACTTTTTTGGTTTTTTAAGGGCGAAAATTTTTCCACTTTCCCCTCAAGTTTTCAAACAAACTAAAACCCGCTACGTTCAAGCTACTGTCGAAAGTTTGTTAGTTAAATTACCAACAGTGGCGTACGCAATGACGTCTGTAACAGTTAATCCTGAACCGAACAGTCTGCATGTTAATGACGGTTATGCTGACTGCATTTATTTCACTGACAAATAGCTTCACACGCTTATTCTCACTCTTATGGTGGCTGAGTTTTGAACTTCAGAATTTAGCTTTCCTTCTTTAGGAAAGCTATAACACGGTAAGAAACGCATAATGCTCGTTGGTGTAATTATGAAGTTACACTAAGCAGATTTTTTTCAGAGATATTTTATTTTTGAGCCGATATCTTTAAAACATACAACGCTTTAAGTACAAAGTTAAGAACTGCATTAAATATTTCTTTTCCTGAAATTCGATCGGCGAATAGAAATAGAATCGACGTTAGCAGGAATCAAAGCTTTTGAGCCTTCCGCAGAGATAATGTGGACGATTTAAACTATAAATAGGTCTTTCAATACGTATCAGCAGTATTAGCCAAAACGAAGTTCATTTGGGAAAGAGAGCATCCAGATTTCCCATTTTGTCGTTCCTGAATGGTATGTATCTTTCCTGAATGGTATACTTGCACGTTAGTTTGCAGACAAATTAATCTCATTTTGCTTACATATTTGCTTTTTGTAAATGCGTTTCCACACGGACCTGTAGAATGCAACAATTATGTTTCATTCATATGTATGAGTAAATATAAAGGCAGATGTAGTTCCCTTGTAACCACTAGACAGTGATTGCCCGGAGTGCCAAAATGGAACGCAACTTTTCTATAGTATATGGAATGAAGAAAATGTCTTATTTGCACATCAAGTACTATCTTGGAGGCTAATTAGGGTGAAAGGCAATAAGACAGCAAAAAAGAAAGACTGGGTGGAGAAGAACCAAGGAGAAAAAGTGCAATATGACACCCACAAGATGGCTGCCTTTTCGTTCATTCTCTATGATTATCGTCCAATTGCCATAGGAAAATTAATGGAAAATATTATTTCGCAAATCAGCCAGGGGAACTGCAGTTGCGCTCTCCCAAAGCGCATGCAAACAGTAATAAAACGTATTAAACACGATTAAGCTTATATAAATACAGCAGAAGATTATATATGTTTGTCTGGAGCAACGCCTACCGCACGTGTTACTCATCATACGAATATCGACAAGTCTGGGTGCGTGAGGGGGGCACCGATGGACCGGCGAACATGTAAAATAAAGGGGATCCCTTCAATGTGGACGGCATAATTAGAGCAGACGTACGCAACAACCACATCGTTTCAGCAGATGAGAAAACATAATGCGAAAACAGTGTAACTGCATATATAACGCATCCTCAGACTTTATTTAAGGATGCTTCTCACATTCGAGAAAAAAAAAAAAAAAGTGTCTTTATATGATCGCATTAACTCCTCTCCTCTTGACCGAAATTTACAATTATTCAGCATGTTGGCAATAAAATAAACAGGCGGTTCAACGTTGGATCAGAAGCTTAAAAAAAAAAAAAAAAAAAAAAAAAAAAAAAAAAAAAAAAAAAAAAAAAAGAAAAAAAAGACCAAACTATAGTAGAACACATTAGACTCAAACCAGCGAGTTTGGACAAAAATAAGGCTTCATATAAACTGTAAATAGTTTGGATTTTGGTCTGTTCAGCAAAAATTGTTAGGTTACAAGGTTACTATGTGGGCTGACACTACAGACGAAGAACAAAGCAAATGGTTCAGTTTCAACAGGAAATATAATAAAAACCCCTTTATCTAAAAGCCATCAGGGACAAGCACTCAATACAAGTTAACAAGCAGGAACTGATAAGATAACATTTATATGAGGTCAGAAGTCAAATGCCAGTCAAAGGCTTTTAACCTCTTGGGTCATAAACAGGAATAGTTAAAACACATAGATAGTTATTTATCGGATTTTAAAGGTATCTGATCATTGTGAGTGAACAACGCGATGATTTAACTTATTGGGATCTATAGAAGAGGAACTTTGTCACCGTTAACTTAAAATGCAAAGCTTTTAGTCTATATATATATATATATATATATATATATATATATATATATATATATATATATATATATATATATATATATATATATATATATATATATATATATATATATATTTTTTTTTTTTTAAATTTGTCTTTCTCGTAAATCAACAGACCAAAGCAGACAGGCGACCAAAACCATAAACATTGTCTTAAAACAGGCGCATACTCAGTCAATACGTGGATTGATCTATGCAATCCAAGGCTTGTCTAAGGATTCAATAGGCTAAATATTTACAGTCAACATTCATAAAAGAACAATAACCACCCTCCCCATTGTGGTGTTAATGCCACCGGAGTTTCGTTTTGTTGCTTTTCTTCGAGTCCACTAAAATAATGAGGAATCTCGTTCCACAGTAAAAACGAAGGGATTTCCCTTCGTAAAAAACAGAGCATCTGATATTAAAAAATCACCTACTTTTAAGTGCATAAATATTGCGAACGGATTTAGAAGAGCTTTAATTACAATTCCTAGCCGGTAACAATAATTTATCTTTTAAGTAGACTTTATTTCCTCTTGCAGATTCAGTCTCCACATTCTGTAACTTGCCCACATTTATGCCCAAATGTGTATTTTAAAGATAATGTTAAAAAATTACCGAATAAAACACAGTATCCAAGCAGGAATTGATAGACGGCCTTTCTAGGCCCACTGTTTCTTTAAACAGAGTTCACAGTACAGTAGGCGAACATTGTGGATTTAAAACGCTTTTAAATATTTATCAGAAGTATTTTATCACCCTATTCAAATGACACCTGGAGTGCACTCACCTTTATTGACAATCTCTGTTCTGAAAGTCCATTTGCTTCAGGAAAGCCCCCCAAGCAGAACAAGAAGGACTAACCGTTTTCATTCACTTAATGTTTAGTAAAAAAACAAGCAACCTTAATCAGCATGCTGATTGCATCGTCAACCAACAAATAATTTACTACTCTGAGCATTGCATTCCATTAAAAGCTCATTAAATTTTCTGTTCTCCAATGGGAGCTTTAGCTTTTGAACTGCATACTTTTCTCCGAATTATCACTTACTCTACTTTTTTTCCCCCACGAAGTGAAAGGTGACAGTTTCGATACCTAGACACAAAAAAGCTATTGGAAAAAGAGATCCCAGATTTTAATTTCTGTTGTGAATTCAAGATCCTCGGGTGTCAGGGGGTGTGCAGAGGGAAACTGCTTTGCTGAATTCTCATTCAAGCAGTTTAACTTTGTTGAAAGACTCGGCTCCCCGCATCGCTTTCCACGGAGAGGAACGGTGGGTGATTTAGGTGTGGAAATGCTTTGAACAATTGCAGGGGAACTGGGGAATATAACGCAGCGTCTTGTCCTGTAAGCTGTAAGCGACCGCCTAACGGGAAAAGAAAGGGGAAAAAAGGTGAAACACCCCAAGGCCCTTCGGTTTTATAGAAAGAGAGAAAAAGACAAAAAGAGAAAAAGAGAAAGAAGGAAAGAAGAGGGGAAGAGAGAAAGAGGGGAAGAGAGAAAGAGAGAAAGGAAGAAAGAAAGAGAGGAAGGAAGGAAGGAAGGAAGGAAGGAAGGAAGGAAGGAAGGAAGGAAGGAAAAGAAAGAGAGAAAGAGAGGAAGAGAGAAAGAGAGAAAGAAAGAGAGAGAGAGAAGGGAACACCCCTTAGATTACAGAGTACAAAACTTCTTGCCTGTCCTAAGTATGAGGGACTGTAGTCAGGATGCTTTGGAGGGCTCATGGGGGGAGTAAAAAGCGCATCTTCAGCCTTGCATACTAAGCTACACATAATCGTTATACTTAATAAGTAGAACACAAGAAAATGTCAGCCCCTAAATTAACATGCATCTCTGGATTGCTAATTGTGCTCATTGCAAATTTGGGTCATTTTGCATGAGTGACTCTAATGTGGGTCTGAGATTGCCATATAGCGCCGTGGATTCCTGATTCCCTGTGCTAATCCTGAGCTCGGTGATTGTGTCAGGTGCAGTTCTGTATGCTCCAGCAGCTGGTTCATCCTCATCAATGCAAATAAGGCAACTCCTACAATCAAAGCCTCGTGAGTCTAAAGCCTGATTGCTGAGGGCAGGCTAAAGCGCTACACACGTTCACTTTCAAATCACGGTAGCTGACAAGACAACTGCAACGTCCCTCCGGTTCAAAACCAGTCTTTCGCCAAACAAAACAAGCCAACAGCAAAAAAAAAAAAAAAAAAAAAAAAAACAGAGACATGCACCGCTTTGGGGGTTTACAAAATGTAGCCAGGACTTCCCTGGTAGGTTGGTGAAATTAAATATGTGTACACACCCTCTGAACTTGAATGAAAGTCTGCAGTGGCGATAATTAACCTAATATCTGAATACTTATGAAGAAGACAGGCAGCCAGTGATTACATGAGAAGCATGGGCCGCCTCTTTTCTCAAGGACGTTTCCTCAGGACTCTTCCAAAGCCACCGTCCCTGTCCAAGGGTGCAACTGGACAGCCGGGGTGCTCTGCCGCCCACTCCAAAGGGACGCCGGGTTTGGGGTGTTCCTCTCCCACTCGTTCCTCCCGGCTGTCGGGAAAACCATCATAAGACCGCCTCCTGAAATGTGTCTCTGCCTGCCCCCAACCTCCGGGGGAAAACTTCCAGAAAGCCTCCAAACGCGAGCGAAATGTTGCGTGAAAACGATTACGGGCGTGATAGAGACTGTACAAACCCAAAGGCCATTCCAGCAGATCGGAATCAGCGTCTATAATACGTGCACGTACTATAAACATAATACATAAAATAATACAAATTAAAAATAGGGGACAACCGGCTTTTGCAGCTGGAAGTTGCAGCCCCTCATGGGCGGGGGAAAACGGAGACCTGCAGCCCCAGCAGCACCGCCCAGGGGCGTGAAAATCCGGCGCAGGCGAAATTTTGTGCTGGAAAGTGGGAGCTGCGTTGCATCCCTCCCTCCTGGTGCCAGGCAGGGATGAGGGGATGTGGGGATGAAGGAGTGCAGGGATGCGGGGATGAGCGGTGTCGGGATGCAGGGGTGCGGGAATGAGGTGATGCAGGGATGAGGGGATGCGGGGACTGAGGGATGAGGGGATGCAGGGGTGCGGGGATGAGCGGTGAGGGGATGCGGGGATGAGGGGATGTGGGGATGTGGGGATGATGA
>VWYH01007499.1:134977-210942 GCA_013399365.1 Pampusana beccarii
GGGGGTGGAGGGTGGTGTGGGGGGGGGGGAGGAGGGGGGGGGGGGAGGGGGGGAGGGGGGGATGGGGGGATGGGGGGATGAGGGGAGGCGGGGATGATCCGTGCAGGGAGGCAGGGGCGAGGAGATGCAAGGATGCGGGGATGCAGGGATGAGGGGATGCAGGGGTGCGGGGATGCAGGCGCCTGCAACCTGTCCCGGAGACAGCGCTCCGAGCCGACCCACGAACGGGGAACGGGCGAAACCAAAACATCCCCTGCAAAGTCTGGGGGAGGAAACACCGCATTTCTCTTTTCCCTCGCCCCTTCCCTCTGCGCCTCACCCCTCCTGCCGTTCACAAGGTTTGAGGCGGACGGGGGAGGGCGGGAAGCAGCGTTAAAAGGTGCGACAAGTAAACCCGCCCCCAAATCCCGTATTTCTGCAGCGGCTGCAGCCACGCACCCGGTCCGCGCCCACTCGCGCCTCTCCCCTTCCCTTTCCCTGATAGGATTAACAGACACTTTCCTAAAAGCAACCCAGAATTTGTCAAATCGCGTGTGACAGTCGATTTGCTCACAGTATCCACTTTCTTCCGGCACGGAGACAGCCCCGTCCTCAGTTTAATCCTGGCTGACACTAGGCATCTTTCAGGCAAACGTTTGCCTCGGCAAATCACCTACACCCCCCTAAATTCTATACATCTCTTTTGACCACCCCGAGGGGGTTTGTCCCGGAGCCTCGGGGACCCTGGCATCCTGATGACACAATCCCTGCCGTGAAAGGATCCCTAATGTTTCCTGTAATTTTTTTTTTGTTTTTGTTTCGTTTTGTTTTGTTTTGTTTGTTTGTTTTTCTCTGTCCCAAGTTCAATAATCCCTTCTGGGATCCTCGAGGGTTGGTGGGGTGGGTCCCTGGGGCAGCCCCCTGCCCATCTTATCCCCAAGACTCTTCGACCCTTCCCTATCGCACTCGTCTTCAGACACCAGAGCAACCTGCACAGCCTGCAGGAGGAAAGCAAACTGGGGCCATCCAGCATCCAGAACAGCGATGGAACCTGGAAATTAACACACCCAGAGTCCGGCCTTGAGGTCGTCCCCACTCAAAGAGGGTGGAGGCAGCTGCCCCCATCCCTTGGGGTAGCAGCAGGACTGCTGGGCATGCCACGTCATCCTCTTGCAAGGGTCTTAAAAAGAAAAACTCTGTTCCAATCTGAAATTCTCTTTATCTTAAGGGTCCCTTCCCTTCCCTTCCCTTCCCTTCCCTTCCCTTCCCTTCCCTTCCCTTCCCTTCCCTTCCCTTCCCTTCCCTTCCCTTCCCTTCCTTCTCTCTTCTTCATAGGTGAGAATATCAGATATGAATCAAAGGTTTCTTGGTTTTTCAGTTACCTTCTCACGAGCTAACTAAAACTTTGTGAAAAAAACAGTAAAAATTATTTTAAAATATAATTATTTTAAATTTTCCTGCAGTCATATTGTATTCTAGAGTCATTCTCCCCCCTGCTTTTAAAAGAATTTCTTTTATTTGCAACTGATCACATTTGAAGAGCTGGGGACGGGGGTTGCACATTACCAAAATGATACACTAACATGCGAAACTTCAAAAAATAGAGTGAGCCATGTATATTCAGAACGAGCTGATGGCGTGGTAGCTCCATAGTTAGCAGTCGTGAAGAACATGACACAGAAGCTTTAACTGTATCCCAACAGAAGGAACAACATTGCACATGTAAATAATCTTTATAGCAAGGGAGTCAGCAGTGACCTCCCATTTGACCAGACACATGGGCAACTCTTTCCGAGATAATAACCTGGGTGTTGTTCGGCTAACAGCTTTCCAGGACTGATCAACAGATTGCAAATTAGGTAAGTTCCTCCCCTGTTTAAAAGACTAAAAGCTACCTCACACTCAATTCTACATTTCTTGACAAATTCATTGCAATTTGACCAAGGCTCCTGCCTTCTGACCAGAGCAGAAACAGCCAACTATTTTTCTTTGTTTGTTTGTTTGTTGTTGTCGTTGTTGGTTTGGTTTGGTTTTGGTTTTATAATACCAGCTAAGCATTCCTAACTTGTCCCACAGTAAGGGCCATATATTTCTTCTTCACTCAGGGAAAAATTGTGACAGAGGTTCATGCCCATTATAAACACACAAAAATACTTCAAGCCACTGCTTCTGACCAGTGACTGTCCTTGAAAAGCTTATTTAAGTATCTGGCCTATTGTAATGCACCTCAGCCTTTGCTCACACTCCTCAGAGCCACCCTGTGTGGGTGGTTTTGTAGCAAAGGCTCACTGTGTATTTCTGTGTTCTTACACTCCATGAGTTACCACAGCCATTACATTTTATGAGTCAGGATGTCCACTCAGTACAGGCTGAACAAATAAACCAGGTAGGCAAATAAAAAAAAAAGCAATGTAGCTCAAAAAAAGCTAGTAAAGGGTACATGAAGACGATCTAATGTTGAAATGGCTCAGTGATGCACATTAAACACACAATTTCTAGATAACAATAGCATTTTTCATGGTAGGAGTCACAGTTTTGGTTAACACAGGATAATGAACTGCGAGTGCCTGGAATTGCATATTAGTCTTAAAGCGAAATCCAAGAAGTCATCTGCTACGGACAGAAATTCTACCCAACTCAGGTTTCCCTATGGGTCCAGTGCAGAGAGAGATATACACCAGGGTAAGCTCAATTAAATCTCAGCAAGACACAGGCTGCAAGGCAGTGGGGAAAAGACAGAACGACCTGGGGTAGCAAACAGGCAAGGAACCCCCAGCAGAGCTGGTGGGGACAAGAGTGCAGGAAGGGATGCAAAACTTGTGCCGATGGATGCCTGAAAGTCTGTGTACACCACACCACCTTTCAGCTAGGAACAAAAAAAATCAGCACTGTACAAGATAAGAGAGGGAAAAAAAAAGATATATAAAAACATAAGGTCATTTTAGGTACATGTTGTGATCTTCAGTGTTTATAATTCCATCTTTTTCTGGGTACCCACCTTAGTTAGAAAGCACAGCCACGATCTGTACACATTCATGCGACTATTGCACTGTTTCACAACAGGTTCTCTAGTGTCTTGAATTTATCCTATTTATATAACAAAAGTTCATACAAAAACTGGAAAATGATAATATAATTTTTTTAAAATGCCAATTCTTAAAGCAATACCCAAGATACTCTGCTGATAAACAAGGAGGAACAATTCTTGCTATGAAGGGAAAATCCAAGTTATCAAATCAATTTCATTTTCCATTATTTCCTGATTTTCTGCTTTCATTGCACAGACGACTACCTGGAATTTAAAGTAACATGGGAGGGCAGAGCTGGTTGTAGCGTATTTACTCAAGTAAGTACTTGGGTGTAGTAATGAGTCTGATTTAAAATATTCATATTATATAAATGTTAGTTGAAGTTAACAGTAAATATTGAATAGACATATCAAAAGGGCAGCACACCATCTTAACTTCTCCTATGTTGTCTAACACTCAGGCAGCTGTTTGCTCTGTTTGTATCTATTTTCTTACAGAAAAATTCTTTAAATCACAACTAAATACTTTGAAATATTTATAAAATGCTGACGAAGAGGGGGAAAAAGCCTGAAATGGTTACAGTGAATAGAAAAGCATTTTGAAAACCAAGGGGCTATTTAAGCATTGTCTTTGCTCTTCTTTTCCCCCTCATAGTCAGAAAAGTCTTTCTGCAGGAAACCCCATCAAAACCCTTCCCTGTTCAGCTGCCATGTGCAGTTTTGGTTACAGAATTGCTATTAACCTGCTGTTTTCCAAAGGTCTTACACCAACAGAGGATGTATATGCATATATATACTGGGAAATCAAGACACACAAAGAAAAAAATATTCTTTTTGAGAGGCTTTTGCCGCCAGCAGTGTCAGGATTTTCAAGTCTCGGATTTGACATATTTCTCAATTGACATAGCTGGTCATGGTCTTTGGGGTGTAACTGAGAACATACACTTTCTTTTGCACATGGTTTCATGGCCACAGGTGTGCTGGACTCGTGTCTACCAACTCACGTGAATGTTCACTCCTCTACTCACCTAGGGAAGGAGAGGAAAGGGAAGCACTTGCCTGATGCAGCCCTTCTGCCTGAAGAACAATATTTGCATGAGAGGAGCATACACTCGTTTTGATAAATCCATTTTTTTGTCACCTAAGGGGCACACTTTTCAATGATTCAGCTCAGCACTATCCACTGGTGTCTAAATGCAAAGTCCTAAATTGAGACACCTATTCCCAAAACTTTAATGAAGAAGGTGGCAACAGCATTTTGGCTAGTTTTCTGTGAATATAAATATATATAGTATATAGACACACACACGTACATAAACACACATATAGATATCAATCAGAGCTTTTCATATACACACATACATCACACACACATATATATAGCCTATCTGTCTCCATATACACGTACTTCTGAGTATCTGCAAGGCCAGGTGCAGACCTGCCTTTACCATTTATGAAGAACACTTTACAGATTATTACACAAAAGACAGTGTATAAATTCTAAAAAAAACCCAAACCAAACTAAACAAAACAACAAAAACCCCACCACTTTAAAACAGACAACTTTCTTTCCCAGGGTGTTATTACACGACAGGCTCAAATTTGTCTGAGTACAAATATCATCTTAGTGAAGCCTGCTCTCTTTTGTTTTTGTGTCTTGTGCCTAGACTTGCTAATTCTGAATAAGATATGAGGGCCAGCTGATGTTTTGCCAGCATTTAGGGTGCTGTTCTGTGTAGATTCTAATCAGGGGCGAGCTCACATTGTAGCACTACCCTTGCTGGTGGCAATAACGAGGGTCTCCTCTTGACACTGGCTTCACCTTTTCATCAGGCTTGTAAGAACCAGGAATCTTTCAGGCAGGTTTGGTAAGAATTGGACAACAAGCTCTGAAGTGTTCAGGTGAAATGATGATGAAACTATCATGGGACTCACTCACACACAAACGTCCGGCAGTTATAATCAGATTAATTCCTTGGGAAAAAGGCTGAAATGTTTAAGAATGAAAAACACGCTTACTTCCAATATATCTGAGTTTTCCTGTGCCCCATGGTATTGCAGGTTGTTAGAGAATTGTCTTAGAGGAGGCACCTCCACAGCAGAGAGTTTGCCAGCAGAACTATTTTCATTTTTTCTAAATATTTTTCAATTTTTATTTTATTATTCCCTTTTAATCTCAGAGAACTAAAAGGGCATGACTGAAAACATTCAGCTTTTTCAAACATGTCCCGGCATCCAGAACTGCGTATTCCCAGTTAACACCGTAACACTGACTGTTTTAGCATCATATACCCGAAGCCAGTTTACAGAACTCATTGATCTCTCCTTTGCATATCGGAGAACTAATGCTAACTCTGCCTCTGTGACACTTCGCATTACAGAAGGATGGCAGAATTCTTCACATTTTTACCTCAGGGCTACACTGGAATCACAATAAGGCACAGGAGGACACAGTTGAAAGCACTCAACAGATGTGTTGTTCTGTTCCACGTTTTAATTTGAGCTTTACATCTTGACTACATCTATTTTAGACATTTTTGACCCAGATTCATCCTTAGCGTATCTGTGCTGAAATTAATGGATTTACATTGGGGATTAATTCAGCCTGTTATGCTGCCTATTTCTTCATAATCATCCTCTTATGAGATGTTTTCAAGGTTTCCTTTATTTTAAACAGAGTGAAGAACTGCTCTTGATAACACTTGGATAAACTTAGGGAGAGAGGACAGAGAGTAAAAAAATACAGATAAAGAAGTGCAGGTAAAAAAACTCCATAATAGCTTTTATTGTGTGATCGGAGTATCATTTCCAGTTAAAGCTACTGAAGCAACACAAGACTTTACCACCAGGTATAAACAACGCATAATGAGCATCCATGGGACACTGGCTAAGTCCTATCAGTGAGGAAAGATCTTCATAACTCACATGTCAGTTTACCACTTCATTTTATTGACTCTAATTAGACGGCAGCAGTGCTTTCAGCTACAACGACAGTTATTTTCTTCAGGGCTCACTGTTTGACGGTTTTCCTGCCACTGACTTTCTGGGGAATTTTTCTCCCCTTTCACAGAATGGGATTACAACAAGTCATTGCCGGAGCCTCACTCACTCACAGTCATTCATCCTGTGGCCTCTTTCATGGTTTAGAGCTCCACAAATCATCATTCTTGGGAGGAATGCAGCGGCGGGTGCTCCAAGTATCAGTGGGGGTGGAGAACTCCTAGGCCCGAGCCTTGTACACATTGCTCATTTAGTCCGATTCATAGAAGGAGAAGAACATTCTTGGAGCGTCAAGTTTTTTGTTTGTTTGTTTTTTTAAATTTTATCAAGAGATTCAGCTGAAGGCTCATAACGATACCTGCAAGTGCCTGGAATACATTTCTGGATGCCCGAGGAGCAGAGACACTGAGTAGAGGCCCATGTTTTTTTCACCAAGCGTTTGAAGAACGCTCCTGTCAGGTTATTAACTCGCTCCCAAGCCTCCAAACACACTGGAGTTACTTGGTTCATTACGCTGCTTCCCCATGAAGTGGACGATCGATTTTAAAATTCTCTTTCTGACCTGCAAGACCTTCAGGGGTCCAGCTCCTGCAAAGTGGCACAAGCTCTTTTCCCCAATTGCGCTGTAGATTTGAGTGAGCCGTTCATCATCTGCTGCTAGCTCTAACACCAAAATACCAAAGAACTTCAACTTTTTAATTTTTTTTATTTTTTTTAAATTTTTTTTTGCATTACACATCTGGAGCACTTTGCCAATTTGTAGTCTGCTCACTCATGGTAAAATTTCTTAACACGCAAATGCTACTATGGGGAACTGTAGCATGTGCTGGCCCACAGCTGATAAAATTGCTGCTGTTAAGACTCAATTTTTCTGACACTTTAGTGTGTATTAAAACAATGTAGACAAAGCCTTAAGGTACAGTACAAAGAAGAAAACATCAAAACCACTCAGTGCTTTTTAAAAGGAAATACTGCTGTCAGAGACATTTATTTTTAAATTATTTTAACATGTAGTGGTTAAGTGAAGTCACAACACACCACAGGCCCTTCTATCTCTGCTGCACTGCTCAGCAAGAAGGTACTTGCTCATTTTTTAGGAGCAAAAGGAAATGTGTGCTAACTATTACAAAGTACATTTCAAATTAGCTTAGCTGAACAGTAACCGCTTCAGAAGTGACAGTAAATAAAATGAGGAATACCTTACTTTACGTGGCAAATTTGGAGCCTACACTTTGATTAGTCTGTTGTCTGTTGTGTTCCCAGCAGGTGCTTCAGATAACACAAGTTTTCAACGAATGTGTGTGTGCATGACACAGTCATGGGACCAAATGTACAAAAAGATACATAGTTAAAATCATTTGGTCATAATTTCAAAAGAGCTTGGGAGGTAGAGATTGAGAAAACCACAGGCCAGACCTAGATCCTGTGAGGTGACTTACTACACACACATAAGAAAGGACCCACAGCCTTTGTAGTCATAACTTTGTCTTATGGCATGGTAACCAGCTGAAATTAACACACTGCTGGCACAAATACAAGTGTTTTATTTTTGGTCTCTTTTCCTATGGAAATACAGTATATAAGGTCTTGCAGTGTGGCTTTATGTAAACTCATAACTCAGATGGATGTGTGAATCTGCTTGCTTGCCTGCTGGTAAGTGATTTTTCATTTAGTTTGGAACCCACTGGCCTGTATCAAACACATTTCTAAAGTAAAATTCTCAGTTATAATTACAGTACCCATATGTAGGACAGAAAAATCGTAAATGCCCCAAACAGAGACACTCTTAAAACAGAGACTTGCATTCCTAATCTGGCAGTCATGGGATAGAAATCCACAGGAAAGCAAGCTTCATTAGCTCCACTATTCACAGAACTTCTTCAAATAAGCTGAGCAGCCACCTACCTAAGTCAAAAGAACTACCAAGTAAACCCCCTCTCATTTTGTATGCTAAATGCCTATGTTCTTATTTGAAAATGCCAGGAAATATTTTTATTTTACTCAGGAGATGAAGAATTATTCATCTAAATGGAAACTTTCCAGACTGACACACTGTCTTCCAAAAAGGAAACTAATGTGCCCTCTCTGGAACAGATTTTGATGGTTTTGCCACCATCTTTCTTCAATATCCTCTCATGTTCAGTTAGGCTTTAGGTGAGTCTTCACTTTACAAAAATGGAAAGTATCCCAAAAAATGGAAAGTTAGAATAAACAGAACATATTGCAATTACAGGTGTTCTCCTTGATCCCTTCATAAATAACTTTGTACTGACACAGGACTGCATTTTTTTAACGTAATTACAAGGATCTATAGAGAAACTCAGCGATTTTTAAAGAACACAAAGGTCAGCCCTGGCTTTACCTCAGATTCCTGTTCACAAAATAATAGCAACTTCCCTTATCTGCTGGGTAAACTCTAATGCCAACTACAGCAAAGATCCCCATGCTACAGCACTGATAAGGGAGTTTAACGTCTATTGCTGCTTTCAGGGCCTTGGCAGGACCAGGGAAAATATGCGAAAATCTTCAGGTGGAGAAAATTGCACCCAAGTTTCAGTGGGTGAGTAGTGGGCAGACTGTTCAGTATCCAATCCAGATCTCCAAACAACTGTCAGAGACAGTTAAACCTCTTCAATAATCAGCCCCAGAAACTCAGGAGGTATTTAGGCCACTGGAATGTGAACCCTAAGATTTGTGAATATACTGTAGGTGACAAACCTGGTGTTACATTTCATATCAACTTTCAGAAGTCTTACAGCTGTCCCTGCTTCATGATGTGAAACAAATTACTCAGAGTAAGCAAAGACACTCTAACTTTTCTCACAGATCGAATAAGAGGCAGAAATTCCGCAGATCTAGGAAAACAGACAGGAACATTCATTTCTTCAAGCAGCTCTTGTTCACCCTCTGTGGAGTAATGTTGATGCAGCCCGTGAACAGGTTCCTAAAATACACCTCTGTGCTTGACTGAAGAACACAGGAAACTTCTGGTATGTTTTGTGTCTTCACCTGGCATACCATAGGAAATAGAGCTCTTATTCTGTCCTGAAACTTGCTTCAAAACGTTGCTAAGTAACTGCATTATTTTAAAAAAATTATTTATTTTTTTTTAATTAGGTGACTTGGCCTTTGTTGATCTAAACTTACGTTCTGTTGATCGCCTGTCATCTAGGGACTGTAGATGGTGTTAATATTATAATAAAATAAAAATTCTCTCTTACATTTTGTTTCAGCAGCTTGTTTGCCATGCTCTAACACTACACTGCAGACTTCTCAAATGTCTGTAAGCATTACTGCTCGTTCCAGCTTCATTTTCCAGAAGAACATTTATTGGGCTTTGTGCCGTGTGGGAAGCTGCGAGATAAAAACCATCTTCAAAAACATGTATATAATATTTTATCCCTTTAAAATATAAGGACAGATGGAAGTCACTGAAACCCTCCAATTCCTGACAGCAAAGTACTGTCCCACAGATAACCATGAGATCTCCTTAGCACTTGACTTGGAAAAAGGAATCTCCTTGATAACAAGTTTTCCTCCTCTCCGTTTCTTTGAGACTCTACCTTTGTCTGGAGCAAGATTGCTGCCATGTGAGAGGGTGCAAAGTTATTTCAAATTGTAGTTGTGTTGGAGATCAGTAACAATTGTTCCACAGCCCAATTCTGCTTCCTCTACAGCCCCAACAATATAAACGTCTGCTGGATATAAACCTGAGAATGAACGATCCTTGGCAACACATTAACCGTGACACCACGAGGAACTTGGAAGGTTGAGGACCCTGCTTAGGTATTTTATCACTAAATCTGGTTAAGATGACACTGTCTGCCTCACTCTCTTTGCTGAAAGTCGTTACCTGTGTGTAGCCATGGCAGCAGAATGAGACCTGTGGCGTAGCCTCACTACCATCATCACGCTTAAACCCCTGATGAAACAGCTCACCTCAAATCACAGCAGTGGAAATGCTCTTTGTAAAGAATGTGGGACAGTGATCTGTTCTAATACCAAGCTTAAGGAAGGAGCCCATAGAGATTGTAACCAGAATGTTCTCAGAGCTCATCAGTGTTGTCAGTCCAACTCCTTCCCACACACAGAAAATTTTTCTGAACCCTTAATGTGATTTCAGCATACAGCCAGAAAAACTGGCAAACTTACACCTGCTTAGACATGGAGTAGAGTTTAAGTAATGCTAATTGCCATGTAATGTTACACAAAAAGAAAATATTTAACATTCAAACTTGTTTTCACATGGACCAAAAGACATGCCATATTCAAATACAAAGCCTCTTGTCATCAACAACTGTGACCACTTTAGAATGAACCAGTTCATTGCATGCTGAAGCAACATTGTTGGTCAAGAAACCACTTTCTGGCATAGCGCTATTTGTAGTTACTTTTGGTTCCTCTGAGAGACTGCAAATAATAAGATGTAGACATTAACACCTTGTGAATACATTTAACTTTCCATTTAGCTATAGCTTTATTCAGCATGACTGTAGATAAGGGTAGCAGCAAACAATCATTGAAGCTTAAAGAACATTTTAAAAATAAATACCAAAGCCTCATATTTGTTCTGAAACTGTTTTATTTTCAGGGAATACTGTTTAATTTGTCTTGATTTTTCCCTATGGAGGTTAAAGAATACTTGCTGTGTGGGAGGAAATGGTAACCTGGAGGAAAAGAGAGTTTAACTATGTAGGATAAGGAGAATGGAAAGGCTGAAGAAGACACATCTGATGGTTCAGAAATGGGTAGGCATTTTTGGGGAGTCTTGCCTGTTTCCTGAAGAATGAGGCACACATGTTCAGCTTTTAACCCAGCCTTGTATCCAGGTACCATGGGCAGCAAGGACATACTTCCTCCAATGATTTCCTTAAAAATTGCCTGATTTGAGAGATGAGAGGGTCTGGGAACACATGAGCACAGGTGAGACAGTGTTTATATTTGATAATGCACAGACCAATCTTCTTTAGCTTGCTCGTGGCAAAGGTCCTACTCAGCCCACATAAATAATTTCAAAAATTCAGTTTTCACATGGTGATTACAGCTCTGGCCTTGTTTTTGTGTGAATATTGAACGATTTTTTTTTGTTAAACACCCTTTAAGCAGCACTAGAATTAAAATACTAGGGTTCCCAACTCATGCTTGTTAAGAGTTCAAGCCAAGCAACACGTAATTCTTGTTTCCATTATGAAATAGCTCTGCTTTTTACAAATTCTGTTTATTTTTCAGAAAACACCACCAAAGTATTAGTGATGAAATCTCATGCCTCAGAGTCCCATGCATAGGTTACGAATTAATAATTTCATAAAAGTTTATAATAAGAAATACTGTATAATAAAAGTATCACATTTTTGAGACTTTTATATTCAGAAGCATAAATGTGTCTCAAATCAGCTGCTCTGCAAATGCATCTGATCTCTCACTATTCCTACACTAAGAAAAAAAATTAACATTTTTCGTTTGCAACTTTGCTAAGAACTTAATTATTTTCCTCAGTATCCTCCGCATGCCAGGAAAACAGGATTAACAGCGTAAACAGAATGCCTTCAGAATCTATTTTCTTAAGCTGACAGTGCTCTTCTCCACCATCCCAAATCTGCCACAAACATCATCAAATTAGTGTTAATAAACTGGGAAGTCCAAGACTTGTTGACTAAAATAAAATGAACAGGTCAAACCCATCTTGTCTTGGTTCCTGGTGCTACAACCTCTGGCATCTGAGAGGATTTCCTCTGAAGTCTGTTTGCATTGTTGTTCCATTACTGTCGTGTTGAGTGGGCTTTGCTGCGTTTTTCTTTCAGCCACCACGTATGTCAAAGGAACAATTGAAAAAATGTCAGAATGTCAGTTTGTAAGTCCCCGTGGCAGTTGTTAAGATGTTGTTAAACTATGTTTTCCTTAGTGCTTTTGTGTGGAGCAAGATTCAGAGTCACTGTGAATCCCCACCCTTGGGATTCTCCGAAAAGCGGGCAAAATTTAGCAGAACACCCACAGAGGCACAAAAATATCTTCTATTAAAAAAATACTATGTATCCATTCAAGCTTCGAGTTCGTGCAGGACGGACCGTGGCAGCACACTAAAAGTAGCAGGATTCACAATAAAGCTGTTTTGTTATTTCAGTTAATGAGATAATGACAATATGTCACTGTTTCTGACAAGAACTACGCGTCGAGCAGAACAGAGACCAAAACGCGAACGTTTTTTGGCGGGACACTCTCCTCGGCCCAAACGCCTTCGCAACTGCATCGGCGGCCCTGTGAGGCGGCGGTTGGGGCCTTACGCCCCTCAGGAGCCGCCGACGGGTCCCTCTGGGCGGGGAGGGTTTTTCGGGACGTGCCGCTGCCCCCTCGCCCCGCTCAGGGATCGCCAGTACCGGCTGAGATCACCGGGGGCAGCATCACTTCCGGCTTCAGCCCCTAGCTCTGCGCATGCGCGCCGCCACAGGAGAGGGGGGGCGCGCATGCGCAGGTGCGCTGCCGTACTCCCCGCCCCCCCTTCTTTCGTACCGCTGCTAATGCTCTTTCCACCCCCACCTCCCGTTCCCGTTCCCCCGCCGTGTCCCCGTTTTCTTCCCGGCGGACACCGTCCCCGCCGCCCCGCGGAGATAAGCAGGGAAGTTCGTCTCGGGGCGACCTGCCGCATCACGTGGCCGGGGTCGCGCCGGTGCCGTGCCCGGGCACGGCTGTCCTAGCAGCGCCTGAGGCGGCTCTCTCAAAAAACGTGGCGGGCAGTTCTGCTACGGCAGGCGCTTCCCTGCCCGCTACCTTTCCTTCCTCGCTCGGGGCGCGGAACGGCAAGTGCGGGGGTGTCCGCCGACGAGCGCACCTCGCCGCTACGCCGTCCGCGCAGGCATTTGTTTGGGCAGCTCAGGCCGGGCTTCGTGCTGCCGGGGTCCTGGCGTGACCTCCGCAGCAAGGCGTGCGCCGGGCGGGAGCCGGGGCGGCGGGAGCGGCGGGTTTATGTGCTGGGAGCGGGGCCGGGCCGGGCGGCTGCAGCAGCGGCGGGCGGGCCGGCCTGGGCACCATGGTGAGCGGGGCAGCGTGGGGGGGCTTTGAGGGGAGGCCTCCCGGGGCTCGCTGCGCTGCGGCGATGTCCCGACCCTCGGGACTGAGGTCTGGCCGCCCGCGGTCTGTCTGGGCTGTGAGGACAGCTCGTGGGCCTCAGGGCGTCAGGGGCAGTGGGAGGCGGGCGGAAACATTGATCTCTGTTATTAGTGCTTATTATGGCTTTTTAGTGCTTAAAAGGGGCCGATAAGAAACATGGGTCAGACTTCAGCAGGGCCTGTTGCGACAGGACAAGGGGTGATGATTTTAAACTAACGGAGGGAGATTCAGGCTGGACATGAGAAACAACTTGTTGCCCCTGAGGGTCGTGAGAGCCTGGCCCAGGTTGGCCAGAGAGGTGGTGGATGCCCCATCCCTGGAGACATCCCAGGCCAGGCTGGACGGGGCTCTGAGCAACCTGAGCTGGTGAAGATGTCCCTGCTCATGGCAGGGGTGGCACTGGGGGAGCTGGGAAGGTCCCTTCCAACACAAACTATTCTATAGTTAAGAAAATACCATCCTGCTAGCACTCACACTGCAGCTTTGCACCGACACATTTTTACTCCTCACTGGTTGTTTACCTCCTTACTGCATTTCCACGGAGAAGCACGGTGATGAGGTCCAGTTAATGCAGATGAGATGACAGTCTGTATCACATTTATGATGTGTTTTTATAAATATATAGGACTATCTATTCACATTTTCTGTAGACTCCCTCCAAACAGATAATTTAATTAGCTGTGGTTGGGAAGGTATCTGGAGAGCTCTGCCAGCCACTTTAGTTTTCATTAGTTCATGTTCAGCGCTCTGCGTTACACCGCGGTTGTGGTATATGGCACGTGTGGTATATGCCGTGGCAGCATGCAAATATGTTTGGTTTAGGAAAAATCTTGCTTCAGATTAACTTTTTTCAACAAAAGCTTTAGCACAGACACGACTTATTGCACATAACTCACAGTAAATGCACTTGTAATACCGGTAGTTGCAGAAGAGCCGAGTTTGACTGGTGTAGTTTCTGCTAATGACATTCTTGCTGTGTATGTGTAGCGTAAGCAGTGGAGGCTGAGTGTTTCATGAATGGATCTCTGCTATGAAGACATGCTGAATTGGATATCTATATTTTAGTTACCATTTAAAATGCCTGAGTTGATTCATTCTGATTTTGACGTATTTATTTTACAGATATTAGGTACATAGAGCACCATAGGGATACATGAGTGAAGGTGTAAAAACATGTTTTGTATGTGCCATTAATACAAATATTTATCTTGCATATGAATAGAAATGTTTATGTGTTATTTTAACTATGGCGACATAGTGTTTGTTTGAATGATGGAAGTCTTAGGGAATATACTTCAGGGTTATACTTCGAGTAAAATATGACTTTTAGCTGTTCTAATACTTAGATACTTAATCACCTGAATCTACTGAGGTATTTTTAAATTATGTATGTTTTGAAATCTAAAAGGAACTGTGTAGGTTTTTTCCTCATGTCTTTTCCACCGTGGTGGTGGTGGTGTTTGTTTTGTGTTGTGGTTTTTTTTTTTTTTTTTTTTTTTTTTTTTTTTTTTTTTTTTTTTTTTTTTTTTTTTTTTTTTTTTTTTATTTGTAAATGTTTTTGTGTTTGTTTTTTGTTTGTGTTTTTTTATTTTTTGTGGTGGTGGTTTTTGTTTTGTGTTGTTTTTTTTTTTTTTTTTTTTTTTTGTGTGTGTGTTGTTTTGTTTTGTTTTTTTTTCTGTAGAGGTCAATCAAAAGGTCTTGAGAGAGTCCTGTCAATTCTAGGAGTGCATGGGTGCTGTTGTCTAGCTCTGTATTTGAAGCTGCTTTTGGAAAGTTGCAAGCAAATATAGCTTTTCCTCTCTCTGTAGATCCTTATTTAAATAAAGTGAGTGCTTCTGCTGCCTGATGGGGTTGCAAAGTCAGGCCTACTTTTCTTTGCTAGTTGCTGGTAGTGTGGACAAATAATCTTTGTGTGTGATTCTATGATGTGAGTGAAGTGAAAAGATGATTGTGTGCTTTTATGCTGCTTGGAAGCTGTATTCTCCAGTTCCACAGCAACAGGGGAATGAAATGTTCATCAGTTTCTTTCATATCAAGAAGCTTATAAATCAAGTCATCGAAACAATTCACTGGCAACACTTTGCCAAGTTGGGACCTCCAGGACTCGTTTATGTAGTGACAATGCCAGTTACGCTCGCAGCTTTAAACTCTGCACAGGTATCTTAATACTGTGTCAGGCCATGGTGTTTTAGCCTGTTCAGCAGAGGCATTAAAGACTTATCAGTATTTTATACTTGGAATGATTCCTGTAATGGTAGAGCTGCTGTTTAAAACAGCAGATGTTCTGAAGAGTGAGGGCTTCATAGTTTCTGCTCGTGTTGACTGGGGAAGTACGGGCAAACTAGATTTTGAAAATATTTGAACAGTCGTAATAGAATATAACCTTTCCCCCCCACCTTGTAGTAGATCAGTTCTCCGAATTGGTTTTACTTGTAATTTAATAATACATTGTATATATATTGGTGTTCTGCACAGCAGACATTCTCTATTGGCTTCTTCAGTAGTAATGATAGTTCTGCGATTTTATAAATGCCTTTGTTCCGGTCATGAGATTTCTATAGCAATAACTTGATTTGCGTAATGATCACTAGTTCAGTAATATTTGTGCCTAGAGCGCCTCAGTGGAAAAAGAAGCCAGACTGCCAGGTGAAATACAGTTGGCTGACTGGAATGTAGTTTTTGCTTTAAACAGAACACGTTGTTTCAAAGGGCCTTGTGCTGCTGGTGACTGCTTCCATCTAGCAGTTCATAGCTCTCCTTTGAATATATGGAAAGACACTGGTCAGGAGAGAAGCGACCTTTGGGTGGGAAGGACTCGTGAAGGTGAACAGTTTTGTGGTAGTCCTGAATTCCCTGTATGTTCCTCATGCAGCTTTATGCATTTTTTGTTCGTCTCTGCTGTACTGTAGCAGTGGTAAGTGTAGGAAAACACAAATTTAGGGAAAACATGGCCATGAGGAAAAGAAACACACGAAAAAATCTGAATTTTGAAGAGGTCTCTTGGCATAGATTTATTTCCTAAAATTAGCTTTATTTATGAATGTCTGATTTTTACAAATCATAAGATTTTACCTGTCTCAGATTGCCAACTATACAAGACATCGTTCTGCCTATAGGTGTTTTGTGAAAGTGGTCTTTTACACAGGGAACATTGATTTTAAAACACAGTGAGCTCTCTTTTCTTCAGCCGTCCCATGTAATGTTTTCTGCTGTTCAGCAAACAATTTTGAATTGCATTTGTGTTTCAGGAGAGCACTGTTGTGCTTTTGCAAGCTGCTGCTTTAGCATGGATGTATACATATGCAGAAGATTTTGCATGTGGAAAAGTCTCATCTAGTTGCAAGAGCAATAAAGTATCATTGATTAATGGCGTTTCAGCTAGTTTGTATTGATTTAGCTCCAGGCTTCACAAATACCATTGCAATTTTGGAGTCACAGAAGAAAAGATTATTTGTTATATTCTCCTATAGATCTTGCTGGTCGCTACTGATATAAAAGCTTTTCCATTTCTTACTTGAAAATTTACAACCTTGTATGTTTGTTTGCTACCATTGGAAAAGATTAATATGCCCTGAATTAACATCTATAGAATACTCCAGCGCACTTGTGTGAAAACCTTGTTTTTACAAGACTTGCTACTTCAGAAAGTAAGTAGCTGGCACTGCATTTCTGAAGGTGAAGCTGTAAATTTGATTATTCCAGCTGCTTTTTTGGGCGGTTGTGTCACTGCTGCAATCCTGGTACACGGAGAAGTTGGCTTCAGCTCAAGCTCCTTGTCCTGCAATGGAGGAGATGGTGGTTGTTAGAGAACACGTAGTTTCGAAGTCCCATGTAAAGCTTGGTATTTGAATTATTTGTGATATCTAGGTCTGTGGTAAGGGAGAAACCTGACCTGTTACTGAGGTGTGGGAGAATAACCTTGGGCAAGGTCAAAATGAGGAGACTGGAGTTGTGTCTTGGCATAGAACTATTTACCTTGGTTATCTTTGCTCTGCATGTTCTGTAAATCAATTCATGATGAAAAGGAAAAATGTCCTTTAGGTAGAAGTACTTTGAAAATTTTTTTTTTTTTTTTTACTATTCTGAGGTAGCTGTTGGTGTATTATATGTACACTTAACTTGTAGATAAGAGTGTTCTAACTTTATCTTAATTTGGAGAACAAAAAGACTAAGTAATTATCAGCAATGGTGTCTGCAGGTGTGTAGTATAAAAGGTATGGACTATGAAAACCAAAGTCTAGATTATACTTTATTCAACCTTATACTGTCACCTTTTACACCTGTCATGTTTTTTCACAATTTTAAGAAATCTGTCAGTCTTTCCTTTAACATAGCTGCTATCGCTTCTCTTGTAGACAATGTACATATTCTCTGCTAAGTTTTCTTAAAACATTTTTGTAAAACGTGCTGTGTTGCACAAGCAAGAGTAAGAATCCTGTAGTTAGTGAAGGACCTGGAACTGGGCTCAAGACTTTTAAGACACCTCTAATCAAAGACCTTCCTCTGTTGCAGAAACACAGCCAGACTGATGTTTATTAGACAGCGTAGTCCCTACGTGTTGTGCTATTTCAATCTCATCTTTGACCGTGAGGTTGCTTGCCAGCTGCTGTTTTGCTGGGAAACTGACTTAACTGTCTTACATAGTCATCTTTTCTATTCGCCGAGTGCTCCTCCATGTTATACAGATTGATAGAAGTGTCTCTGACTAGTGAGATACTGACTCCTCTTTGGTTTTTTGGCTTTGGAATTCAAATTCCAAGCTGTGAGGCTGAAGTATGACAGGGACATGGCTGTATGTGGAATCAGAGTGCCAAAATGTCTCATGGAGTGGACTGGAATAATGCCATTTTCCCAAAACTGTTCAGTAACTGCAGACACTTTATTTAATCTGTGCAGCGGTTCCTCATCACTGAGGTGAATAATGCTTCTATTACTTTTGAGTCAAGCCTGTTAATGATTGTGTGCTTGATTATTTTACCACAGATCACATGGCTTGGTGGGTTCCAGGTTTTGTTCACCAGTGGCCCTCAAAACCCCCATGTGATTGTGGACTTTGACCCTGAACTACTTCTCCTTCAAATGCATGTTATACTCTTAAGCAAGGCTGGATTGTTTGTGGATTTCTCAGTAAATTCTGAACTCTGTGTCCTCTAAATTTTAGAGTATAGCAAGTAGAGGATACAAGGTGGTGATGGGAAGCAGCATCTAATCTTCATTCCTGTTCCTTAAACAAGTGATTTTGAATTTAAACTGATATTAGTGGTAATGGGAAGACTTAGAAGTATGTGGGAGACTTGGCCCCGACAGAGCCTGAGTTGGAGTGAACCCTGTATTTTGTGGTTTTAGGGGGAATCTGAGGGGAAGATGTGCACATAGCATGTTATTTTCAGTGTCCATATCACCTACAGTATTCCTGTGCTCTTGGCTGATTGCAAGAAGATTAATGCAGTGGAAATTTTTAATTCCATGTGACAGCTTTACTCTTAACATATTGCTTGTGGTTGATTACTAACCTTCAGAAATCAAGAGAAAAATGCCCTGATCAAGTGAGTGGGTGTATCCATTTTTTAATTGCTTGAAATATAGAAAAATACCAGAAAGATATTTCCACCACAGTCAGATTTAAAATTAAGATTAGAGGTAGCAGTGTTTGTGTTGTGTGTGGTGGGTTGTTTGTTTGTTTGTCTGTCTGTTTGTTTTTTTAATAGCTTAAAATTTGCTAGGTTGTTTTCGGTTGTAAGCTGAAATACTTTTGTAGGTATTTATATTTTTAAGAAGTACAGCAGTAACCTTTGTGGGAGTGAGCGTGGTGAATTTCTGCTGGAAGTCGGTGGGGAGGATGCAGGGAGAGATTCAGTGGCTTAAGACAAAATTATCCTAATGGATTCAGTTACAACCTCCAGCCTTCTGCTTGAGTATGGAGATGGGTTTCGTAGGTACACTTCTAAATAGACTGTTGAACTGTAAATTTTTTTAGCTCTGTTAGTGGACTTGCTACCCTGTATAAAAAAATAGCTGCATGGATTTGCATAATTTTCTTTCCTGTTATCTTGAGTTGAAAAGGCATTTTCTTTCCTTACAAATAGGAAGCCCTAGGAGTAATTGAAGAGATACACTGGCACCTGGTCAGGCATCCCTCCTAGTAAAAACATTATTCTACAGAAATGTTCATGTAACTTTACGCTGAGATAGTGAACTCTGAGGATCACAGCTTGCTAGGCAGGCTAGATGGGGAGACTGGTTTCTCTCTCATATTGGATGAAAGTGACTAGGCTTGTCGTCAGAATAAACATTCGATTTTAAAATGCGTGGTTTGTTGTGTAAACAAATTAAAGACTACTTCCTGAGCAATTTAGTAATTTAAAATATATCAAATATATTATGCAGGCAGCTTGTTTTAATAGCACTTCCTTTGGTTTTTACGTACATTTCCCCTTAGTGAGGGAGTTGGTTTGAGTAATCTTATGCACGGGACTCAAAGTTGTGAAGAATTCCTAATGAAGGTAGAGTGTTTAAAATTATACACGCAGCTTCAAATCCTGATCTTGATCCCTGGTCTTGGTGTCATGGAGCATTAGCAAAAGCGAGGTCTTACTTTTTGAGGCACCTTAAAGAATGGATGACACCAATGTAAAAAGAACAGCAGAAATTTCAAGGAGGGAGGAGGGGTTAGCAGAGAGGCTAGAGTACTAAATAAAATTAATGATATCTGAAAAAAAAAAACCCTAAAGGTGTTACTTCAAGTTATAAAAAAAGTGACAATTACTCCTAAATTATATTTGACACTTTGCTCTGAGATGTGTGGTGACATATTGAAAGTGTTTATAAATGCTGAAAGGTAATTTATGTTATCTTAATCTCCTTCAGTCATGTTTTATTAAGGATGATACTGGGCGTCACGTATAACATTTCATCTGCCTGTACTTTTTCATAAAAGCGGTATTGACACAATTTCTAATTTATTTAAATGAAAAAAATAAAAGTATTGGAGAGAGAAAAGAGAAGGACTTTCCTTAGCACAGTGTTTAAGACCAAAGAAGGTATTGCTGGTTGGGACAGGAAGGTTGATGAAGAGTGGTTGACACCTGGTTGCATTGCAGATGACAGCATGGACTTGCCTTGTATGGCCACAGGATCCTCTTTGAGGTTCAAGGACTGCTAGGAAGGGACAGCGTCCACCTGACCAAGTGGAGCAAAAGCATCTTTGCCAACAGGGTAGTGGAGATGCGTGGAAGTCTGCCATGGAGTGAATAATGAACCATCTGGGAGCTTATGGGTAGGGACTAGGGGGCAGAGCAACATGGGTGATGTTGTTGTAGGTGTCTGCTGTAGATAGCTGTAGTCATGAAAAGGTAGAAGATAAGGCCTCTTCAGAGAATGGGAATAATCGTCAGCTTTCCAGGCACTAGTCTTATAGAGTACTTCAGCTACCCTGGTATTTTCTGAAGAGACAACACAGCAGGGCACAAACAATCGAGGAGTTTTTTGTGTGCTTTGATGGCAGTTGCCTAACACAGGTGATTAAGGAGCTGATGAGGAGAGGTGCTCTGCTGGACCTCAGACTTGCAAACAAGGGAGAACTGGTTGGTGGTGTGAAGGTTGCACAACCTTTGCTGCAGTGACCGTCAGATGGTAGGCTTTAGGATCCTGAGAGAAGGAAAAAAGGCAAGTAGCAGGTTCACAGTCCTGGACTTCAGGAGAGCAGACTTTCACCTCAACGGGCCTCAGCTTGGAAGAATTCTATGGGACATAGTCTTGGAGAGAAGAGGGGTCTGGGAAAGCTGGTTGACTTTCAAGGATCACCTCCTCCAAGCTCTAGAGCAATTCATCCTGATGTACATGGATGAACATGGAGCTCATGATGGAATTCTGACACAGAAAGGAGGTATACAAGAGGTGGAAGCAGGGTCAGGTCACCCAGGAGGAATATAGAGAAACCATCTGAATAAGCAGGGGTGGGGTTAAGAAAGCTAAAGCCCACCTGGAACTGAGTTTACATGGAACACGAACGGCAACAATAGCATCTTCTAAAATTATATCAACAACAAATGTATTATGATGGAAAATACAGGCCTGCTGCTGACTGAGGCAGGAGATATAGTGGCAAAGGACATGGGAAAGACCAAGACACTAATGCTGTTCTTGCTGATAAAGTTTGTCTTCAGAAATCCCAAGCTCCCAAGACCAGTAGGAGAGTCTGTAGCATGAAGGCTTACCCTCTATGGAAGACTATCCTGTTAGGGAACATTTAAACAACTTGTAGATAGACAACTCCCTGGGTCCTCATGGGATGCACCCATTGGTGCTGAGGGAGTGACTGATGTTGTGAGGTCATTTTATTTGGCCACCCTCACTCCATCTTTGAAAGGTCGTGGCAACCATGGGGGGTTGTTGAGGGCTTCAGAAGTCAAGTGCCACTTCTGTCTTCAAGAAGTGAGAATATGTGAACTACAGGCTGGTCACCCTTTCCTTGATCCCTGAGGAATTAATAAAGCAAATAATCCTGGAAAGTAAATCCAAACATATTAAAGACAAGAAGGGTTTGTGAGTAGTCACTTAGATTTATGAAGGGAAAGTCATGCTTGGCTAACTTGATAGCGTTCTACAATTAAATGGCTATGTTGGTGGACAAGGGGAAAAGTGGATCTTGTTTATCTTCTCTTCAGCAAAACTTCCAGCACCATCTGTCATAACATCCTCACAGACAAACCAATGAAGTATGGATGGGTTAGGTGAGCAGTGATGTGGGCTTAAAACTGGCTGAGGTGCTGAGCTCAAAGTGTTGTGATAAGTGACACAAAGTCCAGCTAGAGGCTGGTCACTAGTGGTGTGCTTCAGGAGTTGATACTGGTGCCACTGTCACTCAGCATCTTCATTAATGACCTGGAGGATGGAAGAGAGAGCACACTCAGCAAATTCACAGATGATACAAAACTTGGAGTGGCTGCTACATCAGGTAGTTGTGTTACCATGCAGAGGGACCTCTGCAGGCTGGAGAAGTGGGTCAACAGGAACCTCATGCAACTCAGCAGAGGGAAATGCCAATATTTCTGGGAAGGAGTAAGTGCAGGCACCAGTACATGCTGGGGGTTGTCCACCTGGAAGAGTTTGGCAGAAAAGGACCTGGGAGTCCTGGGGATCATGAAGTTTACCGTAAGTGAACCCTTGTGGCAAAGAAGGCCAACAGCACGGGGGGTGCTGCATCATGCTGAGGATCACCAGTAAGATGAGAAAGGTAGTCATCACTGGTGAGACACTGGAGTGCTGATTCTGGTTTTGGGTTCCCCAGTACAAGAGAGACATGGGCTTACTGGAGAGAGTCCAGTACGTGGCCATGAAGATGGTGAAGAGCTTGGGCCATCTGTCATAGGAGGAGAGATTGAGAGCTGGGACTGTTAAGCGTAGAGAAGGTTCAGGAGGCATCCATAAGTAGCTGATGGGGAGGAATAAAGAAGGAGGAGCAAGACTCTTCTCAGCAGTGCGTGGTGGAAGAATGAGAGTCGATGGGAACGATACAGAATATTCCGTTTAAACGTGAGAAAGAAAAATGTTTGAGGTGAGGATGGTCAAACACTGGCATGAATTGCCTGGAGAGGTTGTGGAGTCTCCATCTTTGGAGATGTTCAAAACCTGACTGAACACGTGGCCCTGAACAACCTTCTATAGTTGATGCTCCTGTTAGCAGGGGAGGGTGGAGAAGCTGATCTCCAGAGGTCCCTTCCAACCTCAATTGCTTTCTTAAGAATTGCTCTTACCTCTTCCAGGTTATCTTTACATTGAGAGAAAGTTCTAGTAAAAATAACATGGTTATATTTCCTCCAAGAGAACAGGTATGCTGGGTGGGAGGGGATCATAGAATAGAATCATAGAATCATTTTGTTTGGAAAAGACCTTAAGATCATTGAGTCCAACCATTAACTCAACATGGCCAAGTCAACCCCTAAATCATGTCCCTAAGAATCTCATCTACATGTCTTCTAAACCCCTCCAAGGATGTGTGTGAACGGCAACACTGCATGCTGTGCTGCGAGCAAGGTGTTCTTGAGGGACAAATCTTTATCCTTCCTTTGGGAAATATTGAAGAAAACGTTTCGCAAGTGTATGAGCTAATTAATCTGTGTTCTGTTTGCCAATGGTTAATTGCATACTGCTTCCATGTGTAGAAATAATTTTGCCTCCTGACCTTCTGTAAGTACGTTGCATCAGTATAAAGCCAGTGAAGTGTAGTTCCCAACTTCTACAACTGTAGAGGGAAATATTTTATCTTAAATATATCATTAGTCACTGACAGTAATGAAAAGTTGATATCCATGAGTGAAAGTGAATACGAGCTTTTATATGCCACCAATGAAATGTGGCATTTTGTGTACTGGTTGAAAAAGTTCCTGTATTCCTTTCTGTGAGAAGGTATTCTGAAAAACAGTTTAAAAGGTTGGAAATAGCTGATTTGGCTCTTTCTTAGTGTCTTTTAACTTGCATGTTTTGTGAATTTCCCTTGCATATCTGTGTTTGATAAATTTTGCTATTGCTTGTGATATTTGAAGCATGAAAATGTTGAATGCAAACAGAGGAAATATGGTGTACACGCTTCATGCTGATTTTCAGATTGGTGTTAGTACTAGCTCATAAAAGTAGTACAATGCAATGTTTCATTCATTGTTACTTAACTTTGTTAATTCCAAAGGGTTTGTGTGGCGGCAGCTGTTAAATCGTGTCAGGACTGAACAGACGGCAAAACCCAAGACTGTAATCAGTGATGAAATTTTAAGGCGTTATGTCTGATAAAATGCCACATCCACACGTGGCCTTACAGTCTGTGAAACAGGACACACATTACCAGCCCTGCAACCTGGCAGTGCCTTTTCCCTTCAATGACATATGTAACTGATTATAGCAAGTTCCATGGGATTTCTCGAAAAGTGGTGTTTTTTTTTTTTTGTTGTTGTTGTTGTTTTTTAATGTTGTCTCTCTGGTTTATAAGGAACCAAAAAATGTTGTCTCTACTGTACAAGGTGTGTTTTGTTTTTTGAAGTACTTTTTTGAAGTACTTCAGCGCTTTTCTAAAACACATATTGACTTCTTATTTGCTTATTCCTCTACAGGGTGTGATAGGTGTGCAGTTGGTGGTTACCATGGTAATGGCCAGTGTCATACAGAAGATCATACCTCACTATTCTCTTGCTCGTTGGCTTCTCTGTAGTGGCAGGTAAGACAAGAAACAGTTGCTACATTGTGTGTGAATATGGTAATGCAATTATGCATTAGAGTAGTAACAGTAAAACATACTAATTTAGGTTGTTTTCTTGAAAAACGATTAACTTTTCTTAAATTTGTTACTGTAGCATTGTAACACCTGACTTACAGGCTCAAGATATAATATAAAGGCAGTGTCGCTGTAAAAGAGCAGACTTGTTGCTATTAATTACATCAGTCATAAAGTTAGCTGTTGTCCAGATCTTATATTATTGAAGGCACAAGCTATGTACTTTAATATTAAAAAACTAAACTGAATACAAGACACTGAAGCATAGAAGGATTTTTTTCTCTGCGCTGGCTCAGTGGTCTTGATAATCCACCTGCTGATTAGCCTTGCATATGAAGAATGCTTAGGTATTTATTAAAAATTCTATTTTTAAATACTTCATAGGGCAGGATTAGTATAAATTTCAGTGCACTACTTCCTTGTAACAATAGATCAAACAGACATAATGAGTTGCAAAGGAAATATTCCCTGTGTGGCTGTATCCATCATAACAATGAAAAGCAGCAGCTGTTTTGAATATAAATTAGTATCTTAAATATTGAAAGAACCACAGGCACTGTGTTTTTTCATTTGAGAAGAAAAACACTTTGTATGGTTAGAAGGTAGTGTGCTGTCTTTTGTAATTGTTAAAATTTTGAGTATATGGAATCTGTACTCCATGATTTCTGAAGGAGGATCCTTGAATAATAATCTGCTCCACAGGAGTCTTAACCAGTGTTGTATAACTTTCCATTGCCTTTTTTCCTCTGCATCTTGGAATTTCCAACTTTTTACTTTTTAATTTTCCCCATATCATCGCCCAAAGAGTTACTAATGAAAAATGACTCTAAATGTTGTTCACCTGCTTGTTGGGTGTTGCTGGTTAAGTATAATGGAGAACAGCAATTGTCAGGTGAATAATACAAGTAAGAATCATAGTCTTAATTGTTGTATGAAGTTTCATTAATGACCACATCTGTAGGGTATTGATCAACTTTTTTAGGCTATAAAAAGAATATTACATTAATGAATATGAAGCTGTGTACCATTTATTTTTAAGGTGTGTTACTACCATAGTTTTTTATCAGTGATTCTTCAAATAACGTTTTCTGCTTTTTATGTCCTATTTAAAAGACTTATTTAAACTTTTATTTCAAGATTTAAATATTTAATTGCCCTTTTTAAAGAATTGCTCAATATTTTACCTGTGTTCTTCATTCTTGTGAAGTTTTCACTTCCTGTATCCTTGTACCAGTGCATGCCTTGTGACAATGATAGGGAGTGGTTTGCAGTTCAAATATTTTTCATCATCCTTTTCTCCTTTTATCTTTGTACATCTGCAGATTGATAAATATATAAAGCAGGTTTTCTGCGCTTGTGCTTACGGAATTCAGCTCCCACTGAAGTCAATGGGAGTTGTCTTATTGCTTTTCATGTTAGTAGTCTTGAAAATCTCATTGTTGCTTTTCAGTGTTCTTCTGTTTATCTGGTAACTATTTTAATGCAGTGTCATTTCAGTCATTGAGAATAACCTCCTGAATACAAGAATTATATAAAGAGACAGAAATAATTCTGTGTTCTAAGAAATAAAAACAAGTCAGAAGCTTCACTGCGACAAGAATCTGAATTTTAATGGAAGAAAGAAAAATAGTTCTTAGTTTGGCTGACAAACTCTCTTTCATGTTTAACCCTTTTTCCTTAGTGCTGTCTTTTTACCAGCAGTATTTTCTTTGACAGACCTGTGTGGGTGGGATGGTGAAGTGTTTTATACACACCTAAATATACAGGTACAAGCAGATATGCTCTTACGCAGTTCAGCTTTCCTAGGACAAGTTACCACCTGTTCCTCTTTTCCTTTGTCAACACATTTCAACTAGTCTTCGGTTCCCCAAACTGGTTTTTGATTTATTTGGCTTAAGTGTCTTTCTTCCAAAGGGTTGGGAAGCTTTTCTGAGTGAGATAGCCCTTGCCAAATTGGAGGGAGGATAAACACATTTCCAGGCAAGCCAGAAATTCTTCAGTGACCAGTTGGTTTAAAGATAGCTGTATGTGTATATTTCTAACAATTCTTTTAAATTTGGAATAGATAGACATAAGGTGATTATTCATTTACAGAATGAACAGCTATCATTGACTTGAAAAAACTATTTACTTAAATTAGTAAAGAAATACAAACTTTTTCAATCAATGCTATTTTTGGACCTTTACTGGAATTTGAGCGTTCACATTTATTGGAGTCAATGAATCAGCAGCATAAGTATCTGCATAGTTCTTCGCATTTTTAACTAATAAAATATTTTCTATCAAAATGTTACTTTAAGTTGCTCAGCTATGTTCTTTTTTCAGGCCACTTCAGGAAAACAGGAGAAAATGGATGTTTTGTTGTGCATTTGTTAATGACCTTCATTCAAATTAACTGGGGCATATCTTTGCTGCTGTTACTATTCAGACTAACTTGGATATGTCAAAGCTACAGAGTAATCAGTTATGAGATCTTGGTTTTAAATATATGTAAGCTGAAGCTGATACCAAGTACTTTTTTTTTTTTTTTTTTAGCTCTACCTTTATGAAAATGTTTGTTCAGATCTTGGTTTTGAGATTTTAAAGGCAAGGTGTGTAGAGTTTTTAAACTAAAAAATCCCAACTTTTGTATCTTCTTAGTTGTAATGAAGAATTGCTTGCAACATAATTCTGTAGTGTAATTAACAGCAAATTGTAGTTTAAATGTTTGATTTGCTCTAGTACATTGCACAGAACAAGAATTTTGTCTTTGTATTGTATCATTTCTTTGTCTGTGTAGGAAAGATTGTGAAAATTTACTTTCCAACACTGGGGATTTTCGTTATTACAGAACTACTTGTGGGACTTCCAGCATGCCAAGTTCAGATCTGGGAGATGGTGAATGACAAAGCAGAAGACTAATTCTCTGCTTTCACCCACTTTTTCTAGGTTGTGTGAAAGATAGGAAGAAGTTAGTATCTCCAGTGTAGTTTGTTTTGATGATGAAAAAGATGAAAAAGCAGATACTCTGTTTTCTGAGTGACTCTCAGTCTTGAAGTCTCTTTTGCAGCAAAGTTTTCAAACAGCAAATTTTCCACACATGATAAAAATAAAATAATGAAATAACTTTCACCAATATCTTGGGGAAGAAACAAAACCCAAACAAGCAAAATTCAGCCCCTCTTCTGCTCTTCAAAACTCCTTGCGTATGCAAAGTCTGTAGTATTTGCCATTTTCAGTTTTTGAATAGGTAGTGAATTCCTTCGAGTGTGCGACGGTTTGGATCTCTGTGATATGTTACTGGCTGGTGCTGAAGTTGTTTTCTCTTGAAGAAATCCCACCATCAGCTGATTCTTTAGCTCAGCAGTACCTACTGACACAAGGCTATGGAACCCTCTGTTAATCAGATTGTATTCTTTTGTAGTGTTTCTAGCTTGAACTCTTACTTATCCATTACACCAGTTTTTAAGTTGTTTTAAGATGATGTCCATGAGCTCTGTGCAACTGCCTGTTTAATGCTTCATTATAGCAGCAATTAAAATGCAGAACTTGGGACCTCTTCCTGAAACATGTTGTATTTTTGTTGCACTGTTTTTCTTCACTCCCACTTGCCTGTCCTGGGCCAAGTTTTGTGTCTTGTCAAGGACGATATCAGGACAGAGGGACTATGTCTCCTATTCAGCATCTGCCAGACAGGCCTATGCTCAGTGGTACGTGTTTCATTAAAATTGCACCTATTATTTCTTGTAGTCATTATCTTGTGTCTCTTGCAGCACAAGCATGCACACACAGAGTATCCGAGCCATCGTAAGGAAGGCGAGAAGATGTATCATGTTGCTTGTGGTGGCTGCTGCATTTAGGATTATTTCTGCATTTAGCGTGGGTTGTGTAGAAGTGGACTTCCCTCTGTATTTTTTTTTTTTTTATATTTACATGAAAGGCCAATATTCTGCAAATAGATAGGTGCATGGACCAGACTTCCACTTGGGGCAGGAATCCTTTCCAGATCAGAGCTGAGAACCGAGTATTATCAAGGTTTTCTTAACCTCAAAAGTACTGACACCTGTGGATTCCATTATCATCTTTGTTACTCAGTGTTAACCTGTGTCACCAATTAGTGGCCTCCTACTCCAGAAGAATACACTTAAATACAGATAAATTTCCCTAGTCTGCTTGCATCAATATTTGGGCTCTTTTGCCTCAGCACTTGAAAGTGGAAATCACAGTGACATCCTTCCTGCATCTGGACAGCAACCCTCCCTTGTGGAATGTGGAAAAAACCTTGTTTCAGCTACTGTGGTTCCTGACATGTTTAGATATTAGAGTAAAATATACCTGACCATCTCTTTTTCCTCTTCAGGATTTTCTTGCCACTACTTGCCTTTTAAATAAATGAGCAGTGGATGGTGCATTGACTTGTGAAAGTGGAAAAACAGCTCAGCTACATATAAACTAGTGTTTTTTGTTTTTTTTTTTTTTTTTCTTAATAGCATTTTTCTGGTAGGAGTTAAAGATATCACTGAGGAGGTGTTTAGGAGAGGAATGTTGACACTAAGATCTGCTCTGCCTAAGAAAAAAGACTGGTTATTTGATAACAACTATTCCGGATTCTTGAAAATTATTGTTTTTTTGAGAGGCATAATTATACTTTTTATAAAGGCATTTAGAATATGGTTCTGATCGGTAATTGTAATGCTATAGTTACTCTAGTGAACTTTTTCCAATATTGGTACAACCTTGTTTGCTGTATTTGATAACTTGAAAAATTGGTATTTTGAGAAGTGAAGGGCTTTCACTTGAATGACAGTGGCAAATCTTTCTAATTGTGAATAAGCATCTGATATGCTGAAGAGAACTGAAATTTAACTGTGGTTGTTCAGTTCAGGCAGGGCTGGTACTTGCACAGAAGCATATTTTGCTTAGGTATTGCAAATGACCAGTGTATTAAAATGCATATAGATCTGTGTTGATACACAGTTGTAAAAAAGAACAGAACTCTAAATTGCTAATACTGATATTGTTTTACTTAATATCTTATTTTTCTTTAGTTTACGGTGGTATCAGCATCCTACTGAAGAAGAACTACGGATTCTTGCAGGAAAACAAAGAGGAAAGAGCAAAAAAGATAGGTAAACCCTTGTTTTATTTTCTTTTTCTCCCCAACTTGATCCATAGCAACTTTGCTGGCTGACTTTTGTCTTTGTGTGAGTTGCAAACTGCTAGTTGCCTGTGACTGCCCTGCTCGCATTAATTATCACAGCTTTATACCAAACTGTGTTTACTTTAACAGAGAATGGAACATGCCCAGATTGTACGGGATTGGATGATTTCCAGTCCACAGAATTGGTCTATGAAATTGATAATTTGGTGTCAAGAACTTTTTTTAGTGAATGTATTCATTTGGATGAAAACTGAGGAAACAGATCTTCTGTAGGATTGAAGCTCTTCATATTGAAGCAAGAGAAGAAAGATGTTGAGTATATTAGTTCAACATAGGATTACTATGAGCCACCACTCTTACACAGCTGTGATAAAGGTAAATGTGTTCTAGGATGTATTAGGCGAGGTGTTTCTAGTAGAAGAGATAGTGAAATATTAATTGTCTTGGACAGGGCACCAGTGTAGAACTTTATCTGTATTACTATGCACAGTTCTGGTCACTTGCTTTCCAGAAAAATGGATTTGTACGTGAACAGAGGGCTGCCAGGATCAGGCAGGAAACAGAAAGTCTGTCTTACAAGAGGAGGCTAAAAGAGCTTGGCTTGTTTAACCCAGCAAATAGACAACTGAAAGGGATGGAATAGCTGTCTGTCAGCTTAAGGAGAAAGCAGAATTCTGACTTCCAGGCATGAAGTTCTGGAACATTCTTCCTAGGAGTACAACTGTGGCAAGAACCAAGAGTGATCTTGAGGTGGTGGAGCTGGGTGTGTTGATGCAAGGTTTCTGAAATGGTTGTGTTTCAAACAAACAACACCCTCTGGCTTTCTTTTTGGTGACGTAGGAAGTTTCCTTTAGTCACTTTTCTTTTATTCCAGTATGAACTCTCTTATAATTCTTAACACTTCCGTTAATCCATTAACTGCACATATAATCTGTTCATTGCAATAATATTTTGTTTTTCTTTCATAGTTCTTAAGCTACATTCTTAGCAACCTTATTTGCCACACTTTGGGTTAAAGAATTAAGTTGTTCCTTTAATATTAAATAGCTTTAATTTTACGTGTTTGTTGCAATATTCTTTCAAATTCAGAAACTCATTTTATCTAAGAGTTTTCTTTAACAAATTGAGGCAAAATAATTGTGTATAGCATTACAATTTGTAACTGCCTATAACTGTTAAAATTTATAACATTTAACCAGTAATATTTATTCATATATAAAATTAACTTTAATTATGTAACTATAAGCCGCCCCATAAGAGACTTTGACAGAAAACCACAATGACGTTGCCAAATAAAAATTGTACATTGCTTTTTAGCCTTGCCAGTCTTCTCCCATCAAAACCATGTGTGTTCGTACTTCCACCAGAGCAATTGCATGCTCTCAGCTGAGTGGAAGCATGGCGTGTTAGTGTGTACTGACATATAAGCTTCAATTTTGTAGTCCTTGGAAAATTTACTGTGAAATTCAGTTGGAACCTGTATCACAAGTCACCTATGTATGCATTAAATCCTTTTTCAGTTACTAAATTTCTACATTTTATGTTTCAAACATGATGCTATGTTTTCATGTCTGCACAATCAAATTTTGCTGGTGTGATTTAGTTATTATAAGATTGTTATAATTGTCTTACTATGTTAACATGTAACCAAGAGAATACAGTCGTAACACAATAGTTGGAGATAGTTGTTTCTACTAGGGTAAATGTCACTCACTGGGATATATGAAAATTCAAAGAAACCAGGATGGCAGTGTGGAAGCATAACTGGTGCTTGCTTTGCTCTTTTAACAACAGAATGAATAATACACTTTTTAGTCAATAAATACACTTTTGTGCTCTCTAAAGAAGCCAGAGGGGAGCTGTAGTTTAAAATAGGAATTGCTCTTGTTGAGTTGGTTTGGATGTACTTACTGTTTTAGGTTGCACAAAATGGGATGCGGTGCTCCTTTGAGCCAAGGAGATGTGGAACAGATAATGCAAGAGAAATAACGGTGTGTCTATTTGATTATTTCCCTTAAGTCTTTTCAAGGTAAAGAGCTTGTTTGTCAAGTCTTGCAAAATGAAGTACCTTCTCTTCACTTAAATACTTTTCCAATCTGAACTTATTAAAAGAGAAATGGCAAAAGGACATCCAAGGAAGTTTCTTGAAAAGTAGCCTTAGAAACAACTGTAGTGTGTTTAGTCCATTATTCAATGCATGTTAGACTTCAGTATATTATGCTATAGGTTATAACGCACATGACTATTAGGCAGATTTTCTATTTCAGAAACGTTTATGTTATATAAATTCTTGGGCTAATGAAAAGGCCCATAGCTACTATGAATTACTTTGAATTAAAGCTGTCAATGATCCTGGGTATGCTCTGATTGTATCACTGGGGCTTACACTGATTAAAGTGTAGGAACACCAAATTTTGTTGAGCTGAAATGGCTTCAGTAATCAAAATGCGCATTTTGCTCAAGGTGATGGTGCTCCTGCGTAGGACACTGTCAGAGCACATCTGGTCAGGGGAGCACGCAGAAGATACTTACAGATGCTCAAGTGGCTGCGCAGCGTTTGGGACTTCTTGTTTAGACTTGAGCACATGAATTTTTGGAGTGATGCTGTAGATTCCTATCCTCAGTTACCAGTTTGCCCATTAAAATTCTTGTGCTTCAGATGATACTAAGAATGAATATCACCAGGAAAAAAAATTATTAGTGCTTTCTACTTTTATTCTTAACTCACACATTTGCTAAGAGGACATAATTCCTTAAAAATAAGTTCATGAATGACTGAATTTTGACTGTATTTCTTTTTAATTGTTATGTTCCAATAAATCATATTTGTATGGAAAATCTGCCTCTCCTTTTCTAATTTGAGACGGGCTATTCTAAGCTGTGGCAGTTTACTCTTTCCTTCTAACCATTTAGGTGTTATAAGTTTTGGGTTTGATTTTTTTTTTTTTTTTTTTTTAAAACCTAGCAAAACATTTTCTGATTTGCTTTCTTTTTTTTTAAAATAGTGATAAGGTAAGTTTTACCCTTGTTGATAACGGTAATCTCTCAACCCAGTTTCATGTAACTTGACTTCGTTCAGGTTTATTTAAGAGCGTCCTATTTTCTTCAATTTGAAGTCTAGTAGTGTGGCTTAGTTTCAGGAAAGTCAAGATCACAATGTTGGTGTAGTTTCAGAACTCCAGATGAAAATGCACCTTTTGCTTGAAATAGGTCATCTTTTATGGTCTGTAAATGTGTCTCTGCTGTGAAAAATTATTCCTTATAGATCTGTTAGTTCCAACCAGCAATTTGGAAAACATTGTCTAACTTCATATTATAAGACATTGTTTTGTTAATACCGTATTTCAAAGATGATTCAGTAGACCTGGAAGAGGGGGGTGATGGTGGGTACATGAAAGGCTTCCACGCAGGGAGGAGAAACTCAAGGTTTGCTTGTCTGGGACTGACTGAGGGAGGGTTCGGCAACAGGAACGTACCCAGTGTCTGTAGAGGGTGGGTAGGGAGTAGCAAACTTATTACTGAGTTACACAGGGAGGCACCGAATAATGTTAGTAGGGTAGATTTAAGGACTTCTCAGTTTGGGACACAGGTTGTGGAACTTGGTGCCACAAGGCACTCTACACATCTTAACAATTTCTGATTCTTTCAGAAAGGGATTAGACACATTTGTGTGAGTTTTGAAAAATGGTGGTTTCATTCCTGGCTATGATTATTCCCACGTTGCTTAATGCTGGAGACCAGGAAAGGTTTAGCAGTGTGAGCATCAGACTTTTGTTGCCTGATTCCTTCTGTTTGTGTAAACATGTGGCCACCTGTATGAGAGGAGCGAGTGAATCCCTGTGTTACGCTTTTTGCAGCCTCTGTGTATCGCTGTCGTGCTCTGCAGAAATGGCTAAAACCTGGAACGCAGCTTTGAACCCTGGTGCTGTATCATGGTGTACCTACCCTTGTCTGTCTCCCCAAAGAAAGCGTGGTGGATTATTTCTTTTCCAGACATACTGGATCTCTAGGATTGCTAGTAATACTGCATACTTTTTTTTTTTTCCTCTTATTTTCATAAGCAGGGTGTGAATTGAAACATGTCTGTAATATTTCTGTGCATACCCTTTTAGATTAGAAAACTATCTTTAAACTGTCTTTGCTTGATGGCTAGCAGGATGGATCTTTCAGCGGTCTAGGTTAGTCTAGCTCATGTTGGACTGAGCACCCTGTTCTGACAAAATTATTATTTAATTAGTTTTTATTTTTTTTCCTTGTCATCTATCTTCTGAGACAGATTACTGTTTCTTATTTCCATTGAATGTTCAATAGATTACCACTGCCAAGTCTGTCTTTTTCACTTACTTTCAGTTGAGAGACTTTAACACTCCTGTATTTTAGCATCCTGGTCTAGACCTCAGTTAAAAAGTCTTAGGTTAGTTTTGATTTTCTTCAGGGTATTTGTATGGTGGGGTGGATACATTCTGCTCTGTAGCTGTATTCGTATCACTAACCTTTTGGAACTGTGGGAACTTAGAACACCCTGTAGCTCCCTGAACAAACTGGTGATCTGAAGTAAATACTGGCCACTGGATCTTGCCCTTCTATATGCTCAGGGTGCAGAACATAGATGCCATTTAAACTTATTCCACAGTAAGTATGTCAGAGCCTTGCAAGGTAAAGCTAGGAATTGTTGACCTTCCTCTTGTTTTTTCAAGATTTGAACTTGAATTAATGCTTTTAGCTAGACAGATTATAATGTTTGTATTTTGCAAAAAGGTGGTCTGCGCTCTACTTAACTTTGAAATTATACATTGAAAAAGTTCGTTTTGTTGTGTCCATCTGTGTATTATCTATTTATTTATTTTTACAGAAAATATAATGGTCATATTGAAAACAAACCCTTAACCATTCCAAAAGACATTGATCTTCATCTGGAAACAAAATCTGTGACTGAAAGGGACACTATTGGTAAGAATAAGTGGATGCATATAATAGTATATTATTGCAAATATATTTTTATTCTATCACGTTTATTTGCAATGAATGCTGGAAATTTTTTTTTTTAATAGGCAATGAATAGAAGTACAACTGATAATGAAGTTAAATGAGAAGGCAAGCATTAGGGCTAAATCTCCTTTGTTGTTCCATGGGTGACATCTTAATAGCAGTGTTATGGAAAAAGGATGAGCAGGTGGGATCCAGCATAAAGCCCATCTATTGTTACATCAGGCATCTGCAGAAATATGAGACAACACTGGAAGGATCACATCGTAGTCTATTTGAAATAGAGATCATAGCTTTTTACAACAAAATGACAGCTGGCAGATGTTGAAACATGTATTTTCTGCTCATCTAAAATAGGAAATGTTCCGTAGCATTGAAACCTAGACCTTTCAACTGCACTTCTGAAACACTGAGGTAAAATGCTTAGAAACTGAAAGTGACAGTACGGAAATAAGCAGCATGAAGTGTTTTGGAATTTGCTATTTTTTTAAGTGGTAATTTTTGATTCCTTAATCATAAACGGTCATTATGATTAAGATATTGATATTGCCTATTACAGAAAACTCATATATGAATATGTATGTATGTGTGATATGTATATTTTTCCTTTCTACATTTTTGTAGAAAGCATAGTCTTATTCAGGGGATTTCTTAAGTTATCAGAGACAGTGTACAAAATCCCTTTTATAGAAACACTAAGTCTTTGAAGCTGGCACATAAATAAAGCACTCGCAAGTTTCATTTAGTGTTATTGGATTCAAATTGTAGCACGTAAGTGTCTCCTTGATTATTTACAGATACTGATACAGTGTATGGTTTAACTGTCTTTAGAAAGTTGTGTGTACAGACTTCTGTTAGATCTAACCAGACAGTTATTTCAAAATAAGTATAGGACTTGGAAGTTTGAGTTTGACCAATTTGATATTTAACATCAGGTGGCCCGTAGTAAACAGACAAATGCTCAGTAATGTTTTGTGACTTTTTAAGCCCGTAGATGTAGAGAAGGTGTTCAGGAGAGTCAGGCTGCACTTTGTTGTCACAAATTGTTTTTTGCAGTTCCTGTCACCTATGGGAACTCCATAAATCACCCAGCCTGCATGCAACGCACTGTGATCCTCAGAGTTTTTATGGTGGAATTTACACGATGATTTATTGCTGTACAGGAGATATTAACAATGTCTTGAAGAACAAACCATCAGTATCTTTTTTTTTTTTTTTTTTTAAGAAAAAGAGGAAGCAGTTATTTGTAATTTTTTAAATGATTGCCAGTGAGCTTTTCATCTTTAAAAGAAAGTCAAAACTCTTGCCTGGATTGGTAGCTAGACTCACCTGGAGAATCATTTGCTGTTGTGGTGCCAAGATCTAAATTAAGTATGCTTTTTGAATTTGGACTGTTAATGTATGACATAAAATAGTAAAAACTTGTAGCCTTATAAATTGGGTAGTAATCAAGGATGGAGTGACAGAAGTGAAGTTCAGGTTGCTGAATGGGAAGAAATGTGGCTTTTTTGCTGTTGTTGCTCCATTCTATGTATGTCAGTAACTGCCTTAAATATCACACCTATAACATCTTCAAACTTGTATTTTTCAGCGTTGCATTACTTTCCGGAATATCAGTGGTTGGTGGATTTCACTGTTGCAGCTACAATTGTGTATGTGGTGACGGAAGCCTATTACAGCATTGTGAAGCCCTCACAAGAAATGAATATCAGTATCGTCTGGTGCCTGCTCGTCTTGGCTTTTGCAGTGTATCTTTTTCTGTTTTCTTAAATCACTCCATTCTACAGTTTACATCATTCTGCAAGTCATATAAAGCTCTGTGTTGTTGGTTGGCAATATACACAAATATTTAGCATTTGGAAAATGGATTGTGTAAGCTAGTGCCATTTTTGGGTAACGTATATGCTGTACATGCTCTTTGTATTTGCTCATATCAATAGCTTGTGAACATTAATACCAGACTATTTATGGAAAAAATACATGGATATGAACATACAGTTAGTGCTCATCTATAATATGTAGTGGTACCATTACAAATTAAATTGGTTTTACCCAGTTTAGCATTCAAAAATAGATTTCTGTACAGAAGATGTTTACAGCTTTTGGCGAAGAGTTCAATTTACTGCACCCTTTTTGGGTTCAGTATGTTTAGTCTGATAATTCCTGAACAGAATAGTATAGTAATGTGTATATTAATTTATTGCAAAGATACAGGCATGAATTCATAACTTGAAAGTACATTCAAGACACTCTTACGAAGTTAACAGAAAATAAAATCGGTGGACAGTTGTAGGAGCCAAGGTGCTGTGTTTCAAAGGTATTTGGAAAGCTGAACTCTCCTCTGGAAGTGAGGGAAACAAAAGCAGAGTATTTAGGAAATAGGCAATATCAAACCATAAAAAGAAGCAGCTGTTTTGTTTGTTTTCACTGGAGAAGGCTGTACCAGACATGAATGCCTGCACGGTAATTAACTGCTTTCCACATACTGATCCAGATGTACACATTAAGGAAGAAAGTTGCCTTTTAAAGACATGAGAGGTGATAAAGCAGTGGAATTGAATAAGGGCCTGGAAGAGTGCAGGTTATGGAAAGGTGAGTTAGAAAATGGATTTCTGCAATTCCTCTGTTTCCTCAACAGCTGACAACCAGATAAAGTGCTAAGTTAGGTTTGGTACAGCACTTGAACATTCAAAGTTGATTCCTCTGTAAAAATGTCTGTTCTTCAACAGAGATTCTTACTGTGTTGTAGGTTCGTGTGTGTGGTGTTTGGTTTTTTTTTGTGTTAGCAATAGCTAGTGGTGTTATGTAAAACCCTTGAGCTCTAATGTTTGGTTATATTTGGCTAACTGTTCTGGATATGCTTAGTGTTAGTCTGTGCTTGATAATTCTTAAAATGTGTGCTGCCTTTATGAAAGGGATAAGGCTTCTTCTTCTAAGTAGCCTGAAGTATAAATAATATCCAGAATTTTTCTTGTAATGAGTAAGAACTTGCTAGAAGAGGGAGTCAGCTCATTATGAAAAAAAAAAAGACTGTCTGTATCTTCCTTTCAGACCAGATATTTCTTCTGTGGCTTGTCAGTGGACAGATCCACAGTCCAAAAGGTGTTTTTTCTAGTCCACTGGGTAGTGGCAGGAGAGTTTTAATGATATTACAGCTATGGTCTTGCACAGCCTGTATTTTGTTTGGTTGAGTAACTCAGGAATTCTGGTTTTATCTTGGCGGAGAGAAGGACAGAGAAGCAGCTACTGCTTAAGAAATCAGAACACCAACACCTTTGACTCACATTTTGAGGATGAGGGGGAGGTTAACAGAGCTAATAGAAAAGCAAGTTTGAAATACTAAAGCCACAATGGGCTCTTAAATTTATTGGTGGCAACACCCCACTTGCTTCATCTTTCAAATCTTGGGTGTAGCCAGCTTAAATAATAATACAGTGATTGCAATTCTAGGTGAAACAAGAGTTGTGAATTGTGTTTTGTAGGAAAGTTCACTGCAGTAATGCTTTCTTACAGTGGTATTTAAATACAATCTTAATCACTGCTTTCATTTGGCCATCAATTCAGGGCAAAACCAAATGTAGAAATTAGAAAAAAGATTAAGCTGCCTGGCAGTGCAGGCTTTCTGGCTCAGTGGTGTGAATGTGCAAGTAGTTATTAGTGTTTTTTATTGATGATTTCTTTCTCACCTACCATTTAAATATGAATTAAGCCTAAACTAACATTTCCAGTTTTATCCTAATCTGGCTGAAGCACTTGAGATCTAATTGCACATTTGCAGCTGGAGGAGACTGAAACAGATCTAGTATTCCCTGTGTGTTAGAAGGACATTAGCTGTATTTTCTCGCTAGCCTTCTGACATTACTGAAAGGAAAGAAGGATCAGGTAGAATAGTATTAAAAGTGAAAGATCATGTGCTAAAAGCTAAATGTTATTTAACAAGCTGTGAAGAGCTAATTACATGTTTTAGCATTTTTGTACCTAAGCAAGTGTTGGCTAAGAGACCAATATTGTTTTGAGTTTTTGCTAATAGGCAGTATACTGTGGAGAGAAAATCCTCCAGGACTTCTGTCTGTTTGTTGGTGTGAGCAAAAGGTTAGAGAAGTTAAAAGTTTAAAATTCATGTGGCACTTCTAAAAACATACGTGAATTTGGGAAAGCATAGAAGAGAATGGCCTGATATATAGGACCAAACCTTCAGAAATAAATGAAATCTGCGAAATAAGAAACCTGTATACAAGTGAGTGTAAACTTTTTTTTTTTTTTTTTAAATGTGTAGTGAAACATCAGAGCCTAAATTCCAGGTTTTTAGTTAATCACTTCAAAAACAGTTGTACCTTTTTGGATAGTTTGAGAGAGATAATACAATAGAAAATATAATTATTTAATCCAGTATTAGGTAGCTGAACAATTGTTTATTAAGTATACAAAGAACACAAATGGTCAGGACTAGGTTTCTGCCACTTTGTACAACTTTTATTTACTTTTTTTTTCTGTGGCATTAGGCAGACCTTGTTTTTTATTGGAGGCTTCTGCACGGAGTGGGTGATTTTGTAGAAATCCTTGTGAAGTCACTTCTTGCTATTGTTGGAGTACTATGTGAACTGTGTGTTTGAGTTCCAGTATTGGAGTATGTTTGCATTACCTTGGTGGCAGCTGCGCTCACACAACTAATATTTAAACACCCAGTCAAATGTTTATGTATCAGCAGGTACGTGGGTGACAGGTGCCACATTCCCCTGCCAAGCTGGGTGTTTCTTGGAGGCAGCATTTGGAAGACCTCCTGCACCACCTGCTCTGTGTTTAGTGTTTTTGAAAGGCTGCAGGATACTGTGTTGGTTGTTCACTTTTCATGGTGATCACCTGTAATCGCTGAACAGTTTCCAGTGCCTGAAGAGGGTTAAAAAAAAGATCTAGCAAAGCAAAGATGTTGAGGTTTTCTTAATGACACATTGTTATTCAGGACCTGCTGATTGTGAATTTTTGCTTAAAAATTAGTTTTGCAGTTTTTCTTGCAAAAGTAGTGTTTGAAAACTCATTGTGGTATAGGCCACAACATTTGAATTAGTATATTTTTATTATTCTTTACATGTTGTTGCAGATAGTAGCTATTCACAGATTAATCATTGCTATTATTTTTAAATTTGGAAAGGTGTCTTCTGTCAGAACGGACATTCAAAATTAGCAAAGTAAATTATTGATCACAATTTTAAATGTAACAATTGCAGACAGGTTACTTGTGAAGGACTGGGTTCATAAAATAATGGAATGCTTCCTTGGCGAGGGGAAGAATGTTTATGAGGATAGAGAAAGATAGCCAACACTAAGGGATGATCCATCTTAATAGTAGCATGTGCCTGATTTAAATTCTTATACTTTAAAGCTATATGAAATTCATCACTGAGAACTGATTAAGTCAGCTCACTGAACTTTCTGCCTGTAAACCTTTAAATAGTGTTGTACACAATCATTTCTGTTGCAAAGGCAAGGTATTTGTGAAAATTAATGTGGTATCCTGGAAGTAAGGTAATTATCAGCTGGGGAGCTGTCATCTGAAAAGGTTTCAATAAATTGATTTAATTGGTAGATTAATAAATTTCAGTATCTGCTTTTGGAAAATGTATCAACGGCATAGCAAAGGAAGGTGACAGTATTTTCTTAACTTGAGTAAAGGTTGATCTAGGAAAGGTCAGTCATCAAATACCTTAAAATAACCTCTAAGCCTTAAACAATAATTTGTTTCTACATACAGGCAATTAAAAATAATACAGAGGAGTTTATTTGGTGTTCACTTGTGAATCTGAAATTTTAATGTATTTTAATAGAAACAGAAGATAGTACTTTTTATCTTCAATCACCTGCATGAATGCCAGTGGACTGTATAATTAAACAATTCCATAATTGCAGCAACTTAAAGATAAAATTATTTTTGTAAAGTTGTATACAGTAAATTCCACAGGCACATCACCTTTTGAGACAAAAAAGAGAGTAATAAAAGGTGAGGTGGGGTAGTGGGGAATCCATTAACTTAGCACTGTATACTCCCCAGTTATTTCTTCAGTAGGTCGAGCAGTGAGAGGAAGTGATGAATTGAGCCGTAATGCTTTGATTTCTCTCCAACCCCAAAATAGGCAGCAGTGGTGATTATTCCATTAACAGAGGCTTTCAGTCAAAGGTAGTTTGCATAATCATTAACTTATATATAGGGTTCTGAATCTGCACTACAATTGGAAATTAGTGTCACTATATTTCTTTTTCCTGGTTGCATTTTCCATATCCTTTAGGCACAATCCATGGTTGGAAACATGAAGTATCTAGGGGGGTCAAAAATCTGTTTATAGGTTAGGTCTGTTGATCCTTTGTAAGTCCTTTGTAAGTTAAAGATTTGAAATTAATGTGTTTTCAATTTGTGATCAGTGTCCTTAGCTATAAAAAGCCATTTAGTTTAAGAATGTATTATTAGAGAAACAAAGCTTTCCTGAACACAGTCTATATGACCTATTACATACCTCTTTTTAGGATTATTTAAGTCTTCTTTTAGATAAATCGGTTCTTCCTGTGAAGTATGAAGGTAGCTTAAGTTGGTTACTGTGAACTTTGTAATTATTTGTTGTGCCTAGGCCACTTTATTGCATGCATATGAGTTACCATTCTGCATAGACATGGAATACAGCAAAGTGAATGTTAAACATGTGCTGCCTAATGAAGTGCAATATTGCATAATCATATGGTATTTGCACTTTTTTATTGCATAGTGGAAAAAAAAGAGTATGATTTACACTTAAAATATTTTTGCTTTTCCGTTTTAGTTTTTTTCAAAGCATGTAATATCTGGAATGACCTCCAAGTAGTTTATTTGGATATGTACTGGATATTACCTGCCATTTGAAAAAAAAACCCTCAATTATAATGGGCTGCAGCTCATAGTAGTAAGAGTCAACGATGTAAAATGAAAAATATACCATTTAACTTTGGAGCTAATTATGTTTAGAAATCAACATTTTAAAAAGAACTTGATAACAGGAGAGGTGATATCTTAGATATTTCTATTTAGGGCACTGGGGTTACATGAAAGGGTTTAATATATTGTACCAGACTACACTGGGGTTTTTATGTGGTGTGGTTTTTGTTCTTTTTTTTTTTTTTTTTTTTCTTTCCCCATATGAGCATGGGATGGATTTTTCTTTCCTAGATAGTGCTAAATGTGCTGTTGTTTTACTGTCTTTGATAGCTAAGAAATCTCAAATGCATGCATGTGAAAGCAGAGAAATACAAGTTTCATCTTTTTGTATGTTTTCTATTTAGTATGTCTTCTCTTTAGTAAACAGTCACTAACAATCTAAGCAAGGATCCTGTGCCATTTGTCACAGTTTCTTGTCAGGCAGATCTACACCCACTGTGAACAAAATTCTCATAGCCAAGGAATTTTATCCCATTTCTGATAGAAGTGCTTGTTGGAGCCTCCTGTTCTTGCTGTTTGTCTGTACACCTTAGGGCTGTGCATCCAGGAAAAACACATATATGTGGTTAAAAATGTGTTTATTCACTTCTCTGTCATCACACTTGTTACATTCAGAAGTAATAATTTGGATTTTGAAATTAAGATATATTAAATCTTGATTTATGCACTTTGATGGAATATTTTTCATTTAGGTCAATATTTTGCATTGAAGATACAATTGTAGTATTTTTTTGTTTGATGTAACTTATGGTTATGTAACAGTTTACATTTAAACTTTGGTCTAAATCAAAACTATACCCCAGTGTAGTGTGTTCCTGGGTACCTATTTTGTGATAATTATGCTTTACTGTAATTATTATTAATAATTATGCTTTTCTGTAATTTTAACCTGAAACTGACCAAACATATATTACTTTAAAAAAAGAAAAAGTTGCTCATTATTGAACAGCCCTAGTGTAGATGACCAAAATACAGCTTTATAATTCTTAAATGTAGTTATTTTACAAACTTAATTTTCCTTGACCTTTTCTTGTGTAGTAAGGTACTGTTTTCGTTGACTACTCATTACTTCAAAGTAGAGGATGGAGGTGAAAGATCAGTCTGTGTCACCTTTGGTTTTTTCTTCTTCGTGAAAGCGATGGCAATTCTCATTGTGACAGAAAACTATCTGGAGTTTGGACTGGAATCGGGTAACTCCTTTCTTTAGTGTTTGCAACAGCACTAGAGATTTCATGATCTGAAAAATTTATTTCTAGTGTTTTATGTGTTTTTGAGAATGCCTGTGTTAAAATGAACTCTATAATGTTGTACACTTCTAAGAAATTTTGCTTTGGAATGCAGATTCTGAGCTATATCCTGACTATACTCCCTGCTTTCTTTCAATTAGTGTAATCTTTGCCTAGGTTGGTTGTTTTGTTAATAATATTTGGCTTCCAGTTTTACGTTTAACCTATTTTGCCTTTTGTAATAAAGTGAAGCTACTTTACGAGAAAAAAAAAATGTACTTACGTTTGTAAAAAATAATGTTAGTTTTACTCATGTTCATGAAGTGTACAAATACCAGAGCTGTTAATAATCAAGCTTTATTGCATTATGGCATACTAATTAGCACATGAAGGACCTCTGCTAGAAATATGAAAAGTTGTTTAAAAGATGACCTGTTACCTAGCATTTTATTTAAAAGAAGGGATTCTGCATTTGTACCCTAATAAAATACATAAAATACAATTCTCTTTGCAGGATTCTCGAATTTCTCAGAAAGCGCTATGAAGTTTCTTGAAAAGCAGGGTTTGGAATCCCAGTGAGTTTCTGCAGATACGTTTGTTTGCTTTGTGTGTGCATTTATAATTGAACCACTTGGATTTTCTTAGCAAGCACTTGCACTTTTTGCACTTGTACATGCTTATAATTCTGCAATTGTGTGTAGACGTAGGTTAATGAAAATAATTCATCAGTACTCAGAAGTAATTCAAGTTACATTTGTGTTTTCTCTTTTTAGTTGGGACATAGTTTCAGTCCTGACATTTCAGTTGCAGCTCATGAAATACAGTTCAGAACTATAAACATTTTTTTAAATGGTAATTCCCTCCAGCTTTGCAAGGATTGCTAAAAAATAGGTATTTTTTTTGCCGTTCCTGTGGTACACAAGAGGATGAGGGAGCAGAAGCTACAGATAGACCTTTAGGAGGAGTATATTTTGTCTTTCGGTCCTGTTTTCAGGTCGGAATAGTATTTTCCTTTTATGCAAAATCATCTGCTTGCTACAGGACATCCAAGTTTTGTGTAGTCTGTCAGAGGAACATGCCATAGCTTGTGATGTTACACAAATAGACAGTTGCTGTTTTAAACAGCCTTTGTGTACTGTAAAAAGGATTTCTGTTACAATTCTTTCCTTATACACATGCCCCAAAATGCATTTATGGGGTATGTCATCACTGTGGGAGTGCAACTTTTTAATTTCTTTCTTGGAAGTTCTTATGTGTTGTGCAGAATCTATGGAATAGCTTTATTTTTGAGGAACAGGAGTTTCTTTAAAGTAGGTGAATGTGTCATTTATGAATAAACTCATGGGAAATCCATAACTGAATCCCATGTGTTTCTTAGGCTTTCTTCACTCTTCTTTTCAAGAGCTATTGCAAGTTTACTAACTTCTGTATTAATTTTTCTCTTAAGTGTTTATTTTTTGAACTTTTGCAGTGCTTTGGCTGTTTACAGAAGCAGTTGAGTTGAGGATGGTGTCTTATGGTAGTTTATATGACAAAGATTAAGAAAGAATCTGAAACTCATGTGGATCACTAGATTTGGTTTTGCTTCTTCTTAATCTGTGTTAGTTACATGTCACGTGTTTTTTTAATGTAATCCAGCATTTGTTAATTCCATAATTCAGTTGATCCTGGCTGCTTGCAATTTTTTTTTTTACTCCATAGTTCATTAAAAGAAACTATATTGATCACTTGGAAGAGACACGTCAGTTTGCCATATGTATGTTTTAGATAAATCTGTGAAAAACTGTAGTAATAACAGTTTAATAGTGCCTTGTAACGGATCACAGTAGAATGTAAGTCGTATAACTTAAATATCCATTTTGTCTTTGCTCAGGTAAAGTTGTGGTACATCTGTTCCTCTCTTAAAAACATAATCACTAAATTCATTCTGTTAGCTATTTCTGTTATATAATTTGTTGTTAATTATAATATAAAATTATTCTTTTTTTGTTCTGTACTAACAAACTTAACATCTTATAGGCAGTAGCTTAGGTTTTCTGTTCTTTTTAGGAAATAAGTAGATGACTTTTAAAAATTTTAACTCTCGATTGGTTTGTAATAATTTTGGTATTCCAAGGTAAAACTATAGAATACTGTTTGTGGTTTGGTTTAGTTTTGTTTTGTTTTTTTGGGGTTTTTTTGATTGAATGTTAGATACTGTTGAGTTGAAAGTAGTCTCTGATACCTCCCCTACCCCCAACTTCTTCCCCAAGAAAATGCTTATTTCCTTTCTTTTCTTTTAGGGGTCCTGTGTCTAAACTAACCTTCAAATTGTTCCTGGCTGTTCTGTGTTCACTTATTGGTGCTTTTTTGACATTCCCTGGCTTGCGACTGGCTCAAATGCATCTGGATGCTCTGAATTTAGCAACAGAAAAAATAACACAGTAAGAGAAAATATATGCACATAGATGTATGCTACTCAGTCTTAAATCTTTAATGTCTGAACATAAGCAAAGCGAACTATTCCAACAAGAAGGTAGTGACTAAGACTTCTGTTGCTGCTTTCTGTATCTCAAGCAGACTTGCCACCTGCCTCTTTCTGCTCAACCTGTGCTCTGCCAGTCTGTTACATTCTTTGCCTGGTAATTAGGGTACCAATTAAAAGGAGTATTCATTTCCTCCAGCAAGAGCTCCACCATGAATGTTTCTGCTTACTGCTTCCTTTCCCCCATCATGTATTTTTGGAAGTTTAGATAACTGTCAGGAAGTAGAGGTGCAACCGTAGCATTTTTTTTTCCACCCTCACCTCCAGGGGCGTGTCACGTGTTTAATAAATTTAGAGTAAGACGCGAAGAAAAGATGACCCCAAATACTCAATTAAGGGTCAGATGTTAACACTAGTTTAAAGGAATATTTCAATTTTCAGCCGTCATTGAGTTCGATAGGAAAATGTTTTATCGATTTAACTGTTTCTCTTCAGTGTTCTTTGGCTGAGAAACTCCAAATGTCTTTCATAGATCTTGATCCTTGAAGTTTAATATATGTTAATGACAGATTCTGCAGCGTAGGCCATTATGATCATTTAATCTGGTCACTTTCCTAAGAGAACCATTATATTTCCATTGTATTTTTCTGATACATAAATTATTTATGCTCAAACTGCCTTTTTTTTTTTTTTTTTTTTTTTTCCCCCTTATTTTTCCTTTTTTAAAATTAAATTTTTTTTTAATTTTTTTCTTTATTTTTTTTAAATTTATNNNNTTTTTTTTTTTTTTTTTTTTTTTTTTTTTTTATTAATCCCCCAGAAATGCCCAGCTTAAAAATTAAACTGTGTTTAAAGTGGGTCCTTCACTTTTGGTAAATTTATAAGGAAGTGCTCTGTGTTATACTTGCACACTTTTTGGTTGAATGCATCCAGGTACAGCTGCAAACTGTTGGCTTTTGTTGTATCTGCTGTTTAGTTCCTGTGTGTACACTGTGACTAAGTCACTTCTTAATCTGTTCTTTCCAGCTAAATAAACTGCTTAGTTTTTCATTTTTATAGTCCTCAATATTTTTAAAATTTCTTGTGCCTTTTCTGTAAGCATCTTATAATTTTCCAACAACTTCCTTGATCTTGGACATGAAAACCTAGACAGAAATAGAAAATTATGTTCAGAAGTCTACTAGTACTTTGACTATTCAACTGGAACAATATAAAAATGACATTCAATGGATATCACTGTGATTAGGTAATGCAGTTATAAACCAAGAATCATTGCCAAGTGCTTGGTTCTGACTGGCCTGAAGAGATTGCTGTTTGTCCTTAGTGATATATTTTTTTATCAATGAGTAGATCATTGTTGGCTGTTTGCAGTTGTTTGACAGTGACTAAAGGGGAGTAGTAAATGAGGATGATGTGTCGCGGATACGAATCTCTTTGAGTGCAGAAAAACAGTGCCTTTCTGTGCAGTCAAATAGATGGTCCACTTTGGGAAAAATAAACAACAAAAAATCCCAACACCCTCCCCCAAACGCCTCAAGCTGCCCAAGAAAGCCACCATCCTCCAAGCTTCCTCCAAAAAAAACCAACCAACTAACCAAAACCAACCAACCAGTTAAAAAAAAGCAGAGGGGACAAGCTTCCTTTCCCACCGCATTGCAGAATGGGAGTAAGTTTTTTTTATTTTTTCTTTTTTCAAGTAAATAGAATAAAAATAACCTGCTGTCCCTTTTAGTTTTGATAGCTTGATCCATTTTTTTTTTCTTCAGCAGCAGTTTTTTCTGCATATATTTTGAAGTCTTCTTAATCAATTTGTACCATTTTCGTACACATCTCCTCATTTTCCAGAGCCTACTTCAGGAGTCTTTCAGCCTTTCTCCCTGTACTCAAACAGAAAGGGATTCTTGCCACCCTTTGGCATGTTCCAGTCCATTAACTCAGTAGGATGTCTTAAATAAGTAGAAGCTCAGGTAAAAACGCTTTGACGAGTTACTGAAATGCTTTGGACTGTTCTTTGATGCTGTTTTGTTCCCTAGCAACACTGAATAGCTATAGCAGTGCCTTTTTCTTCATCTGGAACCGATGACTGAAATATGGGCGTGTGATGACATCTTATGAAACATGCAAAACGTTTTAATGGTTTTAGGAAGCTTGATAGTTGGAAATCAGTAAGGTCTTGTGTTCTTTAGAATAACTTTTGATTACCTCACATTTTCTGTAGTGTAGAAGCACTTTGGTTGGAGACGGAAACGTAGACGAGCTGATTCTGTTGGTGAGGAAGCACTGCACTAGCAAAACCACCAGATCTATAGATACTAATTTCAGGAAAAACTCCTGAAAGACTACAAAGGCATACTACTTTTACATTAAATGTGCAATTTTGTACAGTGCTTTTAAAATAGAATAGCTGTGCTTGCCTTTTTTTTTGTCTGAGTACGTTTAATTGAATGTAAGTACCAAGCTACATTTAGTCAAGGTTCCTAAGCAAAAATCTTAATTAAACTGGGAAATCTGACCTCTGAGAACCATTTCCCCTGGTCTGTATAGATAATGGAAATTAATCTGCGTACATTTTTAATAAAGCAAAAAGAAAATGTAATATAACAGCGTATTTTCCGTAATTATCCATCTGAGATGCTGACTCTCTAGATTCAAACTGCAATAGCTAGTGCAGTTCAGTATTATGCCATTATACAGAAATTTTCAACAACTATCTTTTACTCAAGTGTGGCATAATGCAGGTAGCTTCTTTGGTTAGATTGTTAAAATATCTGAAAACTTGATTTATTCCAAAGAGCACTTCAAGTTGCAACCAGTGTGATTTCACAGTATATAAAATTACTGTTTTGTTGAAACATAAGTCATAGCTATAAAATAGGGAAGAAATTTTCTTGTTTACCTTTCTCTCAACTGTTTTAAACTTTGGATTTCTCCTTTTCAATCTCTACCACCGGTTTCAACAGTATGGTCATTGTTTGTATTTAATAACTTCCCCTCCTTTTTTTTTGTCTTCTTTCAGAACATTGCTACATATAAACTTCTTGGCACCTTTATTTATGGTTCTGCTGTGGGTAAAACCAATCACTAAGGACTACATTATGAACCCACCTCTGGGCAAAGACAGCATCCCTTTGTAAGATTACCTTTAAAAATTATTTCTGGGGTATTGAGAGCAAAACCATAAGCTTAAGTAGTGCCCTGTGAAAATGATAGAAATGTAGAATGGTTAAAATGTAATAGTATCTGCTGTCAAAGGTATTGTGGAAGTTACAGCTGAGCTCTGAAGAGTTTCTGTTATTTCAGAAGAATAAAAATTAGTTGCAGAGTGTTGAATGTTAAGTTTCCCAAAAAGCTGCTGTGTTCTGGACTCTCCCTGAGAGTGATGGGTTATTCTTCCTAGGGGTGGAATATCATCTGGCTGCCGTCTTCTGGAACCTTGTGAGTTACATGCTGGTGTAGGAGAGCAGTGATTTCAGTGAAGACAGTTGAGATACATTGGCATGAGAACTGACCTACGCGGTTTGTCTTAATGATCTGTGGGTAGATGAAGTGCATATGGAATTGATAGCTAAAATATTTAAAACATAAAAAGGGAAAGAATTTTCAGGAAGAGTGGTATCTGAATCAAAACTGTGTAAGTAGCATAGGTGATTGTAATTGTTACTATTAGTCTAGATAATTTAAAATAGTAGTATTCAAATGGACTTGAAACAGATATGATTGGCTGACATTTTTTATTGCTTTCTAGGTCTATGATATGCTTCTAAGGTCATTATGTGACCACTGAACTATTACATAAAACATCACAAATACACGTATTCTGTGCTTCTGTTTTGTTCCTCAGTTTATCGTAAAATGAGGGTTGTGCTATAGCAGGGTACCTAAGGCAACTGAAGTATACATTTTCTATCTAGAACTGTGTGTCTCAAAACCTGCAACTTTCTGAACAAGCTTGTTTTTTAGTGTCCTGTCTTGATTACTCAGAATTTGAGCATTCAAGCGCTGTTCTGGATACTAGTTTGGATCTGATGCTGTGATAGGGCTACTGCAAAGCAGCAGTACAGAGAGAAGCAGAAGGCAAAAGTGAATATTACTTGCACATGAACTTCATAACTGTGGGTTGTGCATTAGGTATTTTTGGCAATATGCTTCAAGGTTTCTTTACAGATGAAACAAACAAATAACTCTGTAACGTTAGGTGACCTTTGGAAAACAGCATTACCCTTTTTTTCTTTTATCCACAGAATGTCAGAAGATACATTTGACACCGTGAGGCTGTGGATTATAATCCTGTTGTGTGTTTTACGGTTGGCTATGATGCGTCGTCATTTACAGGCTTATCTGAATTTAGCCCAGAAAAGTGTGGATCAGATGAAAAAGGAAGCTGGCAGAATAAGTATGGTTGATTTACAAAAAATGGTAAGTATGGTGGCACTGAGGTAACATATTTGGAGTGCTCTGTCTGTACAGATGCTTTTTTTTTTCCCCCACTTTTTTGTCTTCTGAGGCACCAAAACTGAAATCTGAATGAAACTTTCTAAACTGTATCTTTATACAAGTAACACCATTACAGAGAAATTCTCTGACCAAAAATATGCAGAGGTGTATCGTCCATATTACACAGATGGCCTGCCCTAAGTTATTTGGAAATTGTTATAAAAGGTCCTGTCATTAATTGTTCTTTACAAACATGGGATGTTGCTGTTCAGCATGAGTAGCATATCTTGGGGAGGGCACAGAGTGAGTCATGATCTCTAGCTACAACATGGGAAAAAAGATTGAACTTAGAAGAGTAAAATACTGTTGATTAAACCCAACTATGTTTTTTAAATTGAGGCAAAATTTAAGATAAGGTGGTCATATTTTGGGATAAAATGGGACATGTTTAATTCTGTCAAACCATTCTCAAGTACACTCGCGTAATTACAAAACTGTCTGCACATCTTGTTACTGTGGCACAAGAAAATTTATTTGATTTTCTTTTTTTTAAAGAAAAGTAATAAAACATACCATCAACAAACCGAAGAGGTATAAGTTCATAAGTTTCTAGAATGATATTATGTGTTGCCTGCAAAATAGGGTTATATATTTCTAGTGTTAGACGACAGTGCTGCCTGGTGATCTTTATGAGTTGGGGTGTTTTGGAGGAGGCATATTGGAATTTGCCAGAAGACAAAGATTCTTTTTAGGATTGTCACTGTTAGTTATAATCTTGTCCATGGCTTCACTGAGTATCTGAGTATCTGAAGTATCTGAAGTGGACTATGCAGTAGTTATTTACAAAAAAAGTGGATAGCAATTTCCTTTAGAAAAAAGGTTAGGAAATACAGGTGGCAGCCACTGGTTAGGACAGAACTGCGCTGATTGCTGTGAATGCATAATTTTAGTTTTGAGAGCTTCCATCCCATCTATAAAACAACAGTATCTTCTCTATGTGGTGGTTCTTAAGGCCATTTATCCATTATGTCTGTATCTTCTCTTTAATAAGGCCATGGCCACAAAAGGAAGTCCTGTCTTGTTTTGCTAGCCATGTCTGCTTTATCTCCTGGAACTTCTGCCAGTGAAGGCTTTCCTATCTGTCATTCTACAGTGATCGTTACTTTTTATTTTGTTCTTTGTATCATAATCTATCCATTACCTTACGCTATTTTTTGTCTCATGGTTTTTTCCTTCTGTCAGTATCTTACTACATTTTCTTTTCAAGTTACTTTTTTGATGCTTGCTTATCACAAAACTCTTCGAGGTTTTGGAGCCTATTTCAAAAATGTTGTGTCTGCCTTCATAATTTTTGCCACTCCGCATTCTGTTTTTTTTTTTCTAAAATCCAGTTAGCTTTATTTCATTGCTTGCTTGCTATTGATTTTATTTTTTTTTCCCTGTATTTTATCTAGTATTTTAGTTCAATAGCTTATATAATACATGTAATGTAACAATCTGGAGAAAGATGGAACAGATTCGGAGCAGGGACAGGGATAAATCTGAGTTGGTTTCAAGGAACTGTAATTTATACATGAAATTAAGACCATTTAAATGCTGTTATTGATCAGCTACTAGGGAAAAATCATCTTGGCATTGTTTTTAAATTACTGGTGTTTCACATTTGGAAATACTAAAAATATCTTGCTTTTGAAAAGGGGCTGCAATATTAGCCAAACTTTCATTTACTTTTTATGGGGCTTTGGACTGTGACTACTACTTCATTTTCAAAATGGATTTTAGTTTGTAGTTCACTGGAGACTTTAAAAATTAAACTTATATTTAGCTTTGATTCTGGTCTATTGAAATAGGAATCTTTGAATGAAGACATGCAGTTTGCAGAAGCAAAATTGGTTCAGTTTGTTTTAACAGAACTGCTTTTTTAATTTTATTTCAGCATTTTCTCTCAGGTTTGTAAATATCCTCAAACAAGATATTTTCATTAGGTCTTTTGAAGACTATGTCACATGCCAAGACATGCTAGAAAAATTTTAAAGCAGCTCTCATGCATAAGTATTGTTTTTTTAATAAATTGATTGTTTTTCCTAGACATGTTCATGAAGCTTGACTTTGATCAGCCAGAACTCATGAATTTCTTCTGTTTTCCCAGGTGGCTCGGGTATTTTATTATCTTTGTGTAATTGCACTGCAGTATGTTGCACCGTTGGTAATGCTCCTTCACACAACTCTGCTCTTGAAAACACTAGGTAGGCAAAATTGGATCAACAAAAGTGTGTCCTGTTCTACATAGGGCTTTTATACTTTCAGCTTACTAAAGAGGATTAGAATATATGGGTACTTGCAATACAGACATACTTTGTAGTTTCCTTCAATTTAAAACATACTGATGTGCCACTTTTAAGGTGTTGTGTTGCTCCTTTTGACATCTTCCAGTTACATGCTAATTTGTTTGATTTATTTCTGAGAAATTGTGTAATACAAAAAATTAAGCGGCTTACTTGCATTGAAATAATTGTCTTTTTGAAGCTATTTTTAAAATGACCTGTATAAAGCATTGTTGACTTAACCTTATGAGCATCTGTTAAGGGAATTTTTTTCAGCTTTTCAGTCTTAACTGGTCTTTTTGAGCCGAAATTGGGAGATATGTTGTTCATTTCATTATGGGGAAATCTGATGTCACTCTGTGTTTGTGGGTTTTTGCAGTGTGTTGTGTCTTTTTTTTTCTTTTTTTTCTTTTTTTAATTTCTTTCTGTGAGGGTTGTATTTCACAGCCTGCCACGCAGTCGTGGCATTCTTTTTGCAAAATGTCAGCAGAAAGGCTTTATTAGGCTGTGATTCACCCTGTTCTGGAGTAGATATGTACCTCTGGTGAGATGAATCATACCCAGCACTGACAGGGGTCTTAAGGCAACTATATCACATGCAGATATTAGGATGTCAAAAGTTAAGATGAATCCTACCCTAATAGCTTACTACTATCATCAGGAAGCCATGCAGATAAATACAGTTAGTATTTTTTGAGATCTAAAAACTTTGTGTGTGTGTATGTGAAAAATGTGTCTAAGGTGATCTGTAGGGTGACAAAAATAACAGAACTTGAATTTAATTCTACAAAAATCTGTTACTCATTTCCTTTTAACAGGCAATTATTCTTGGGGCATCTACCCGGAACTGAATTCTGACACTCCAGTAGAAAACAGTCTGCTTCCCAGTTCGGTTTATTCTGAGTCTCCACCTGCTGATGGAAAGATGAAAGTAACTGTAGTACAAATAACAATGGCTTTGGGAAGCCTGAAGAATATTTTCACTCCTCTCCTGTTCCGGGGACTGCTGTCTTTCCTAACGTGGTGGATTGCTGCTTGCCTCTTTTCTACAAGCCTTTTTGGGCTCTTCTATCACCAGTACCTGACTGTGGCTTGAACAGGTCAACTGACAAAGCAAGTGTAAGGTCAAATACTAAATACAAACCCAGGTACCCAAGAGGAGATGAAGAGAAAAGAAGAAAACTATAAATGAAGAGCAAACATATCAGAATATTTTTTAAACACTTCCTCTGTGTTCTCAGGGTGAATATTCTTATAATGTTTAAAATTGCAACTGGGCTTGTTATTTTTGTTGTCCAAATGGTAGGTAACTAATTGAATTATAGTATCAGAACTGACTGGCATTATTCTGTGGCAGGTGGTGGTGAGAGTGCTGAAAAGATGTGACCTCTGGGTACCTTGGTTTGCATAAACAGCAAGCCAACCTCAAAACTTTGTGTTTTAAGCATCAACAGTCAGTGACTGAACTGTGTTAGAAAGGGTACTGGTTATAGTGACGGTGGCTGCCTATCGATTAAATCTTGAAACTGAGCCATACAGTGAAAGGAGATAGGGGATTTAAAAAAAAAAATTCTGTTGGATAGCTATTGATCACTTTTCTCTGTGAAAAATGAAATAATCCAACAGGACAAAAGAGATACTGTATATTACAGTAAGGGAAGTTGTATAAAATTTAAATTTAACAAGAGTAGATGTATGGACCTGACAGGTATTGCTGCCTAAATATTTTGCAGGAATGCTTGTGCAGTAAGAGGAGAGTTATAAAAAGATATATTATTTCTGTCCCTGCAGTCATTTTGAAGTACTGGCCATCTGTATTGGTGCTAATATTGATCCACAGATTCCATTTGAATCTTTAAAATTTCTTCTTTTCAGGTAATAGATAAATTCCATTGAATTCACAAAATAATGGAGTAGATTTGTGACACCAATCAAACATTTCAAAACAAAACAGTTTAATCCTGCTGACTGAGAGTGTATGTATCTATGTAATGTACATATAAATATATATTATATATTAAATATATAATATATATGAAGTTATAAAGTATGGAAACTTTATTTTAAATTTCTGAATGTATCTTACAGGGCCGTGGGAGAGGGATGTATGTGTATCTAGTAATTTCAAGATCCCTTTGGAAATGAAAATTAAATTGATTTTGAAAGTTCAGTTGAAAGGGCTATTTGTTTTTGGTGCCTCTTCAAAGGTACTTAGCTGTACTAGAGAACTTACATTCTTTTGGAAGAAAAGATCTACCTAAATTGTTAATCTTCAAATTTCTGCTCTGTCAGATCGTCATCTTTTGCCACTGTAATCTGTGTTAATTTGGCCATATAGTAACACCTAATATCTCTTGGACTCAGAAATAAATTTTCTGTATAACAAAACATCTATAGTAAGGAGGAACAAAGCACTAACCTTACAAGTTTTGCTTAACTAAGGGGATAGATTCCAAGTATAAAAACATTGTAAAATGAAGTATAATGGCAGTTTTTCAGATGTTTTGTGTAATGGCAAAACAGGGATGGGAATTTATATAAAGTAGCATTTTTCAGAAGTTAATATTACACTTTGCAGAGGTCAGTGGGTTTTAACTAATACTAGCTGGTTTTTATGTTTCTGTTCTTTTTTTTTCTTGAGTTTGTGTATGGCTTTGGCATATAATAAGCGTTTATAAATGGAGAAGCTTAACTAAATATTTAATAGGTAGCAAACTTACCATATGGGAAAACGAACTGTCAACAAATGCAGAAAATTAAGGATTTAAGCTGGTGATGAACTCTCTTACTGTGTCGAATGCCTTTTAAGTTATTTATTAGTTTATTAAATTGCATTTACTGATACTAGAGAAAGTTTTGTGTGCACCAGCTAGTACCTACCACGTGTGTTTTGGATGTTTGAGAACACTTTGCATGATGCTGCTGGTTTCATTGCAGCGTGGTATTTCAGCGCTACTGGTTCCGCAAGCTTTGTTTTTTGACGCTGACTATTTTATAACTAACGGGGACAAAGGCTTAGCTGTGTGAATTGGCCTAAAGAAAAATATTTGACTTCATGGATTCAGATCTTGAAACATTCCTAGGAAATATCTTTCAGATTATTAAAATGACAAAACATGACAGGTCCAACAATACTGGACCCACTTTCTGTTAGTTCAGGATGTATCATTACTAATAGAATTAATAGGGTCAGCCTTTAAGTTATAGTTAGGTATCCAATGTTAGTGTTTTATTCAGGAAAATAAAACAATATCATCCGGTGTGATACTGGTGGTGAACTTGGCTGGAGAAGCTCACTGTGTAGGAGAGAGAACCTATTATTGCAACGTGAAGGGTAGGAATAAACTTTGGATACTGGAGAAGACTTCAAAATACTGTAAAGTAACAAGAGTTTCTGTCAGCATAGATATTTATTCTGAAAGCTCGTAAGTAAAAGCAAACTGTAGCGCTATAATATTGCATTCAGCAAAGGTATTTGATTGTGTACATAGCTGAGCTTCCCAGAGCTTTTGGTAGGAGCTCACACTGTCTTACTCTTCAGACATCACACTGATCACAGTGCAGAATAAGCACCTGGATGCCGCTAATCTTAAGATCAACGCTTGTGGCTGTTGCGGTTTCATTTTTCTGCAGAGCTCAGTGGCTGACCTTCTGGTCAGCAGCCTGATCTGAGTGGGAGATGGTCTTTATTTGGATCCATTTAATCCTTATGTCAGTCTAGGAGGCTTATTAAAAACTAAAATATAGCAATAAACGCCTTTGAAATGTGAGGTGGCAGTGAAACTGGAGGGCCTGTGTTGCTGTGGTTGTGAGCAGTTCTTCCTACGACTGCCTGATATGCTCAAAAGTGACTTTTAAAATAAAATAGCAACCCCGGTAGTCCTGGCTTCCATATATTAATGTTTTATGTGAACTTCAAAGGAATGTCTGCTAATTTCTTTAGTAAGTTCCTTTAAAACAGCAGCTGGCAAATGCCTTTTTTTTTTTTTTTTTTTTTTAGTCCATTATCAGCAGCTGGGAGAGAATGGGAGCACACATCTTACAGGAATGGAAAACCAAGTAAAGGTGATGGAGGGGTTAGTAATTGTTATTCAGGATTATTAAACACTTAATTTCTGAGAGATTTTAGAAGGAAAGGTGCCTTTGAGAACAAATGTATGTTTCTTTCTTTCTTCCCTCCTCAGTTCAGATCTCCCTTTCTCACTCCAGTAATGTGACTTGTTAGCTTGTCTCTTTTTTCCTGTACACAGCTTTTCCCCCACATTCCCTACACAGGTTTGATTGGGGTAAATTAGTTCAGGATTATATTTTGAGTTTTGTTATCTTGGTTTAAATTAATCTATTTTTGAAGGATCAGTTCCTTTAAAATAGTTTAAATAACTTTGGATCCCAGCTGAAATATGAACAAACCTTTGAATGGTTGTTTAAACACTGCACTTTTATTATGGGAATCTCTTCCAGGGGTGTCAAACTCATTTTCACCGGGAGTCACACCAGCCTCATGGTTGAATCAAAGGGATGAATGTAATTTTAGGATTGTATAAATGCAACTACTCCTACATTTATACGGTCCTAAAATTACATTCGGCCCTTTGGTTCAATCTTGAGGCTGGTGTGACCCCCGGTGAAAATGAGTTTGACACCCGTGCTTTAGACAAAGTGTTAAAATAGTGATAAATCCAAGTCTTCCAGCAAGAAGTCCAAACGTAACACTTGGGCTATTTCTGAACTTAGAGAAGTTGATCACGAAAAGGAGAATGGATTATAACAAGCCTATTCTTCCACTTTGCGCTTGTCCTCTTTTGATATTTACTAGAGATACAGGATTTGCCAGGTTTTGAGGTATTTTTAGCTGCACAGTTTTTCCTCTTCCAGAACTCCCTTGCTTAAGATTCAACAGATAAAATAGTGGGGGAAAACCAGGTGGTGTCAGTACAAGAGAACATACCTGGTACAGAAGGACGTGCTTTAGAAAGTTCATTTCCGTGGCAGTTGTTCTTCACTTTTATTGAGTCACAAATACTGGAGATGTGTGACTAGAGATGTGTGATTACCTGGGTTGTAAAGTCAAACTCACCTATGGACGAAAATGCCACCAAGATACACAAACAGAACTACTAGGTACAGTGTATGAAATTGTTAGTGACTGAAAAAATGTCAACTAACCTTGAACTATTAAAAGTTTCACATGTTGTCACTACAACTAAATGGTAATATAGGTCTTGGATTTTCCACATAGGAAATTAAAAGTATTCCATCTTAAAGCTGCTGGAAGGCCATACAAGGTAAAAGGCCTTATGCCTCTTTATTTTCAAAGGCCTCTGTTTTACTTTTGAACATAGCTTTTTCTCCAGGGAAGGTTTTTGAATAGTTTTATAATTGCACTACTTCACGTTTTGTCATATGACACAAGCTGCACATATATTTGTTAGCCACAAAAATTCTAGACATAACCCCATGGTTCATTTTGTCACTATGAAGTTGCTGGAATGTTTTAGTTAAGATTGAAGAGTTTAGTGCATGGTAAAAATGGAAACATTGGTTGGAAATGAGGCCAAAGAAAGTTGTGTGTTCTCTTGGAGAAATCTTTCTATGACGGCTGAGCAAAATCTTAATAGGGGAAAGCAGCATCAAGTCACTTTATATCCTAAATGAAGTATTAAATGCGAATGTTTACCATTATGACTGTTATTTTCAGCATCTGCAGCCTAAATCCCAAATGGTAAACTAAGAACAATATTTTAACCTCACTGGTTGTTACTCTAAAGCGCACCTAGGCAACAAGTATCGAAACCAAATACCCGATCTAGTTGAGCGAGCTGGCGCAGTCAGTCTGTGCTTCAGAGTGATTTTCTGTGTGTGTGCAACTTCTTCTTTAGGGAGGTTTGCTGCGCTCGGTGGCTCCTGCAGCACATGGGCTGAAATAGGTGTGGTGTCTCCTGTCCTGACACGAGGCTGAAGGGTTTTCCTCCTCCGTGGGCGAGACCGTGAGGCCAAGGCGTTATTTCAAGGCTGCTTTTGCTGAGATCTGTGTATGCTGCACTTTTTCACGTCTCTCACTGTGGGCTGCCGGGAGAGTGATGCTGCACTGGGCATAGTTTTGCGTGCCAGTGTGCATGTATAACTTTGGTTTCAATGGCGTTTTTAATGGAAATTATTTTAAATCCTGATATCATGGGTCATCTTTTTGTTTTCTTAATTAATATCAGTGCCTGCAAGTAGAAGTCAAATACTTCTATGCTAGATTTTTTTTTTAAAACTTGATGTCCAGACTGAGGTATTAACAAGTATGCCACTTTATATTGACGTGTGAAATTCATAAAACTTTTTCCGTATGTGGTCACACATCAGTCAGTCCATATTAGAATTTGCAGCATTTCTCTCAGCAGCATGCTATCCATATGACTCTGCTATTTATAAAACAAGCAAACACCTCAGTAGAGTTTTGAGAGTAGCTTCTCACCAGTTCCTTAGTAGTAGGCCATTTCTATTTATTTTATGATGCTGCTAGGTATTTTCTAAAACCTGGCTTAAAGTATCTTGTGTGTAAAGTCAACCTTGTTCGCTTTTCCTCTGTTCATTGTAACTGCTTCCCGTGTATGTTCTGAGCTTCAAGAATGCATATTTATAGTTTCGATAAAAACCTAGGACAAAGAAAAAATGCACCAAAAATTTTGTTTCATAACTACAGTTCATACCCATGTCATGATGTGCCAACAAACAGTTTTTATTTTTCGTGTCTTCAGTCATTCCTTTGTCCCACTGTTAAAAATCTTGCACATTTTCAATATGTAACATCTTCTAGGAAGAATACGTGTGGGGATATGCTCTGTAATAGCAATCACGGGAAACTTTGTCTAATGTTTCAGTCTTCCCATTTATGTGAGCAAATATTAATGTAAAGATGCTATTAAATAATTTAAGCCTAAAATTTCTCGTAAGGTAGACTTGTTATAAATTGCACAGGGAACATACTCCAAGTTGTAAATATTTTACTTTAAATATGTCTCTTTGTTGCTGGGAACAGATAAATTCAGTGGTGGTGTTCTGCTAATAGTCTTTTTTTTTTTGTCTTTTTAAGTGAAAAGCACATAATACTTCCTACTTTAGAACAAACCTACAAACAAAAGACTCCCCTCCCTTCATTTCATTATTTGCCAAATGGGAAAGACTCTGATGTTATCTATGTAAATTCTAGCTTTCTCTTACTGCTAATTACTGTTAAAATACAATTTTTATAGTTATAGCTTTACAGGTATTAAGCCTGTCGTACCTGACAGTGGAGATGCTGTGAAATGGTTATTGCATTATATTGACCTGTCCTGACAGGTGCTGCATTTACCTGCTGTTCCAGAACAAATTGTCTCATTTGCTTTAAGCTTTGGAGGTTAATCGGGGTCTGTGAACAGGAGACCGCAGCACATGTTGGAAAAGCTGGAGAGTTGCTCTGTTTCGGGTTGCGATTTTTTGGGCATTTGTTGGTTGGTTTCTTGGGTTTTTTGAGTCGGTGTGGGTAGTACTTTGGTACAATTACAACAAATAACAAACAACCTACAGTAGCATTGCATTATTCTTGTACGCTGCAGACTGAAGTGCCTGAACGTGGGTGGTCTCTACAGGACATGCTTTAATTTTTTTGCATGTCCCTTTGTAGTTATTTTGCTACATAGCAGGTTAACTTTTGGAAAGAAAATGCAAGGACTGCTTGCTATAAAAATATTGTTTCCTTACAGTTTTTGGCATATAGAATGTCCACGTGTGTTTATGGGTTATTACAGATCAGAGTCTGAAGAAATCCTTTCCATTCCCTTTAATGATAATCTGACAGCTTTGCCCATTCCCTTTCTGGCTATAGAACACCCCGGTGCTGCCTGTGAATCCGGTTTTCTTTTTTTTTGTGACCGAGGGAGAGGACTTGCACAGTTCTGAAAGGGTTGACTTCAACAAAGTTTTGTAGGGACACCCTGGGTGTTGTTACGCCCCAGTTCTGCAGGCACAGCAGTGATTTCAGCTGGGTAAGTAGTTCTGCTTGAGCTTGGAAAGACACATTCTTTTATTATTATTATTTTTTTTTAAATGCCATTAGGGTATTGAATAGTGAAACCACCTTTACCTTTGGAATATTTCCCCGCCTCTTAGAACGGCAAGAGCTGGAGGTGGACCCTGCCAGGTCTGGTTCAGCAGGGAAATTAAAAATGTGAGGAAACACCAGGTGCCTACTCTTGAGTTAATTGTGCATTCTAAATGTGAAGTGCTTGTAAGCTGAAATGGTGTTGCTGATTCTAATCTACCAAAGGAAGCCTTCCTCCGAGGAAGGCTTATAAAAGCATTTTGAGCTCCTAGCTCTAAAAAGTGGCTGTAGCAATCTGTACTGTATGTAGTATACTGTTTGGGAAAACTTGCTCCAGTAAGCTTACTAAACGTTTCCTTACACTATGTGTAAGGAACTACATTGCTTTTTGTTTTCCTGTAGAGCACTGGAGAAGCTGGTTTTGTCTTGCTTAGTGTTACCACGTATCAGGCAGCATTTTATTAATGTGAAAATAGTAAGAACTGATTTGTCTTCTAAACACCTGAATTCCTTTAATATCAATACATATTGCAAGGTGAAGCAAGATTCATATTCCCTGCTCCCTCTGTTGAAATGTTATAATTTAACTTCGTTTTTATAATGCACACATTATTAAATTTATATCTTTTAGTTGCTAATGGTAATATCACAGCAAATCTAAGAGAAACTGTGATGTCTGCTGTGTATCAACCGCCCCATCACCTTGCTTGCCTTTGTAAAGCGTCGATCCATGTTGGACATTTAATGTCTACTGCAGTGATGCTCCTATAGTATTTTAGTATCCCTACATGTACTCTGCATGTCTTGCATTTGTGCACTGTAAAAGGATAGACTGTTTTACAGTACTTTAGGTTTAAAAAAACCTTCCTTTATTTTATATAGTATTTCCCATATCCTAAATAGGGCAATTTCTAAAGCCAAAGATCAATAAATGTTTATTGTCTATCAGTGTGATTTTTTTTTTTTTTTAAACCAATTTTGTATGACACATCCCGCTTTTTATCAACTTGTGCGAAATCCCCAGGTTTGCCAAAGCACATGTGGTAACCAGACTTTTTCCCAGTTTCTGTGGTAGCCCAGATTGTTTATCTTTTTAAAAAATAATTGGGTAGACCATTTATCACTTCCTTGTTTGGGGTGCAGCAGAATAAACAATTTTCTAGCGTAAATGCAGATAGTGTCTCAATCACATGAGCAGCAGTTTACCCACAAAGAAGCACTTATAGATTTGATATAAATGTTTTCGTTTCTGAGTGGTTTAGAATTACAATTTGGGAACAGTTTAACTACTTCTTCTGAAAGGACGAGCTGTACAATGTGGTGAGTGGAGGAAACTCTGAGTTTCTCAGTGCGCTCACAAGATTTATCACATTTCTTGTTGACTGTTGTCCTTCCTGACGGGAAACCACTTAAAAAAGGGGTTGTATTTGCTCTCTTAAAAAAAGAGAAGTAATGTGTTTGTGAACACATTACATGGTCTCTTCTGTTTAATCCTGACAGCACAAGAAGGGATATATTTAATAACATTTTGTAACATTTGGGTTTTTTAAATTTGATTTTTGGAATATCAGATTTGGTTATGCATGAATATTCTTTGCATATGTGCGGTGTGTACTGATGGATGATGCCAAAACCGCTCAGATAGCTCTGCAGCAGTAAAAGCGTCCTTGAGAAAACAGCCTTCTTTTACCCGCAACCAAAGTGATACCGAAGACCTCTTGAACTGTAAAGGGCAGAGAGGAAAGATGCCCCACACTTCCTAGGAAGATCCAGTCTTGGTGTTTGCAGTGGGGTTTGAAAGTGTAGAAGGCATTTGAGCTGCGGGACCCCCCCCTCTTGAAAATGATCAGCCCATCCTGAGTAACAGGGTGGGTTTAAAATCATGGTTATGAGGCAGGTAATGAGCTGTGGTGGGAGATTTATTTGTGTCTCAGAAGCCACCTGAGCCTTCTGCTTTCTCTGTCCAACCTGAAGTTTGAGGCTGCCTTGAGACCCTGTAACCCCAAGGCTTTGTGGTGGGATGGGTGTTCCTGGCATGTTCCTCTCAGCAGTTTTTACAGTCCACGCTTCCTCTTTGGTTAATGTGTTGATGATAGATTGCTGCTCTGAAGTTCGAGCTAATCAACGAGTGCCGTCACAGTGTAGGTGCTTCTTGAGGTGTATTCTAGGCTAGGTTTCTTATGCCCCACCAAGTTTTTTGTGTTTAACCTTTAGCAGGACTTGTGCTGGAGCCATAGTGGACACAGCTGGGTTACTCGAGGTGTTGGCTCTACAGCATTGTTGCTCCCTGTGGAGTCTTCCAACCCCTTCAAGTGTAGGGTCTTGCATCTGGGCAGGAACAACCCCAGGTTCCACTATAGGTTGGTGAACGACCTGTTGGAGAGCAGTGTAGGGGAAAGGGACCTGGGGGTCTTGGTGGACAGCAGGATGACCATGAGCCAGCACTGGGCCCTTGTGGCCAGGAAGGCCAATGGTGTCTGGGGTGGATTAGAAAGGGAGTGGTTAGTAGGTCAGAGAGGTTCTCCTGCCCCTCTACTCTGCCCTGGTGAGACTGCATCTGGAATATTGTGTCCAGTTCTGGGCCCCTCAGTTCTGGAAGGACAGGGAACTGCTGGAGAGAGTCCAGCATAGGGCAACAAAGATGATGAAGGGAGTGGAGCATCTCCTGTGTGAGGNCACAGGAGGTTCCATTTAAATTTGAGAAGAAACTTCTTCACAGTGAGGGTGACAAAGCCTGGAACAGGCTGCCCAGGGAGGCTGTGGAGTCTCCTCTGGAGACATTCAAACCCGCCTGGACACCTTCCTGTGTAACCTCATCTGGGTGTTCCTGCTCCGGCAGGGGGATTGGACTGGATGAGCTTTTGAGGTCCCTTCCAACCCCTGACATTCTGTGTTCTGTGATACAGAGCTCAGACAATTAAAAAAGCATCCATCCCTCTGCTCGCTGCAGCTTTCACTGCCGTGATGTGTGCTCTGCTCTTCCAGCTCTTCACATTCATTTGCTGTGCAGCAAGAACCAGCTGTGAAAGCCCTGGCAGCTGGCCCTGGAAGGGAGGTGAGCCTTTGATTTCAAGGGTTGTCTGAAGTCTTGCTTTTGAACACATCAGCTTCACTCTCCAGAGCTCCACTGGTTTACTAGGTCTTCAGTGAAGAAAACTGGCAAGGCTGACGTCTGCCATCAAGCACAAGCCTGTGTGATCCCGTGTAGCAGCCTAAAGACCACCCAGCTTTTGGAAATCTTAATTTTAGGAGGACGTGTTCTGTGGTGGAGGAAGGTCTGGAAAAGCGCTCCAGCCAAGACGCATCTGGTACCTGTCCTGTGCTAGCTGGTCTGGATGGGGCCGAGAAAATAATGATGTTAATGTTTCAATTCACATTTTATGAAGAATTTACCAAGATATAACGAATTGTTGCCTGCCTTAATATAGATAGGCTATTAACTAGCAGACTGCCAAAGAAATGCAGCAGAGACTGGGAGATCACTCAGAGAAATATTCAGTTTCCCTCTAAATCTGCATTAAAAAATAGAAAGTAATTTGTTAGACTTGTTCTGGCGTCAATCCTGCAGTTTTTCCTGCTTCTCATAACACCTGAGTGTTTAAAGACCTGTGTAAAACACTGTTGAGGGTTTGTGTTTTGCTTTCCCAGCCCTGGTGGGTCAGGGGGAAAGGTGGCTTCTCAGTCAAGTGTGGAGCCCCTTGGTGGTTCTGTCTCTCTTCAAAGATGAAAGGAAAATAAAGCACCCTTCATTCTGAATTTCTAAAATTCACAACCTGATTTCAGTAATTTTGGATAACCAGTACGTGCCCATGTTCTTCTCACCAGCCAAATTTAAAAGCAGTTTTTCAAAGAGTGTAGGACTTGCATGATTTCTTGAAATGCTCATTTTTATGTGTGTATGGGGTGTAGTGTGAAGCAGTTGTGCATACATCAGAAAGTAAATAATGCAGACTCCAAGTTGGAGTCAAATGTATCTGATGTTTTAGGATCACTTTTAGGAATCACATTTAGGATCTCACTTTTAGGATCACATTTAGGAATGCTTCCCATTCATTTGTGTTGTATTGGAAAAAGGACATACCTGCAAGTTTTGGAACTAAAATCCAGTTTTCTTCCTTGGATGAGCACATGCCATTCCACTCCTACTGTTTTTTTGGTACCAACCTGATTAGAAGAGTGAAAAATAAAAGTCTTCAGGCCAAATGTCTGTATTTTGCCAAAGCTGCCAGTTCCTCTTGTTCACGCAGTGCCATTAAGCTGCAACTTGTCATCTCCCAGGCAGCTCACAGAAGTGGGGAAGGGAACATGAGGGGGCAGAGTCATGTATCAAGGAATTTGGGCTGCGATTTACAGAATAAAAGATGTGGGAAGCGGTTGATCTGGGCAGGAGTTTGTTGGCCACAGCTGAAAGCAACGTGGTGGTTTGGAAGTTCAATATATTCGATTAAAAACCATCTGGGAGGTGGGGAGTGGATATGACTCGGATTAAAAATACAAAAGGAGTGAGTTGGAGATTGCGCTCTGTAGCGCAGGGTAGGAGGGACCGATGCCATAAAACTGTAGGGTGAGGTTTTCTGTGTTGCCGTTTTTCGTTGCGAAAACCTGGGAAATCTGTGGAGGATTTAAGGGCTAGAAAAATGCTTTCTAGTGAGAAATGTGAGAAGAGCTCTGCAAAGTATCGAGGGAAGATATAGAGGTTAAAGTACCTTAACGTGGAATAAAATCTGTGTAGACAAGTACTCTAATCTGAGAGGAAGACAGAACAGGAGCCGGAGACTGGAACTTGATGCTGGATAAATGGAACCGTAGTAGAAATTGTGGTTTTAACGTAGAGAGTCAATAATTGTATCACAGCATGAAGTGGTGAATTCTGCACTGGGTTGTCTTCAGACATCCTCTCTATAAGCTGCTGTGGGTGACAATTCACTGTTCTCAATGCAAAGATAACAAAAAGTAAGGGAAACAGGGGGAAAACTAGACCACTGTTTAACTCATTTTTATTCTAAACACTTGAATTTTGGAACTTCTGGATTGGCACACAACGAGGAGGAAATGCACAAACGTAATTTATATAACATAGACTATGGGTAGCCATTTTTTTATATTGCATAGGTTTAAATGCCTTAGAAATGTTGTAAGTGGTGGAAGATTTTAAAATACAGTTTTGCCGATACTGAGAAAGGAGGTAATGTAAGTTTGAAAATACAGAAATATAAAGGAAATGTAAATATTACATTCTGTCTTTTTAAAGGCATAATGATATCTTGGAAAACTGGAAATTCTTTTTCTAAAAGATGCTGAATCTAATTCCATGTCAAGACTGGAGTCAGAACATTACTCTTAACAAGTTCCAAGTCCTGAGCACTTGAACTTTTTGTTAATGATGCTACAATTTTATGATTGTTACTTCTCGGCTAATAATAGAGCAGATAAGTTCCTTAGATAAGCAGCTGAATGAGAGATCGAGAGCTGGCACTTAGATTTTAGTTCAAGTTTTGGCTTTCCAAGCGGCACAAGCTGTCAGCAGGAGACTTGCTGGTGCACTCGCTGGCCTGAGCTTGCAATTTAAGGTTCCACTTCTCTCAAATTCCCGGAGGTAAGAGCCACTTTGTTATTTTCTTCTGTGTTATTAATATTTATTATTACTACTACTGTTACTGTTTTACTATTGTCACTATTGTTACCCATTTGGTGGATATATTATTGAGACACGTTTGCTACTGTCACAATACTTTACTTTGGAGACACATCCTCCCCTTGCAGCTCCATCTTTCCATCAGAACCTCGCTTGAGAAAGGAATGTCTGAAGATGGTAGCTCAAGCAAGCTATTGCCATTGGTTTAGGATATTTCAGTAGGAATTCAGTGATTACGTGTCTGTTATAAAATTCTTCGTCAGCTGGATTGGAGTCTTTAGTAGCATCTATATTCTGTTAACTTTCTTTTATTCATATCTGTTGGGTTTTTTTCTTAGTTTTCACTGTGGAGTCTGCTCTCCAGAGCACGAGTTTTAGCTGTGGGGTGTTGTTTTCAGCTGTTTGTTGGATTGGCCGTGTCCCCACCTGGGGGTTTCGCCTTCAGCCAGCCCAGGCGTGCACTTACCATCTCTCTGCATCCCACATTGTGTCTGTACTATTACCTGCAGTAACACATTTAGCCAATTATTACTCACCCTTCCTATACTCCCACAAACTACTGCTATGTCCCTGGTCTTTTTTTCCTGCTGCCGTTGACTGCCAGTCCAGTTCTTCCAACCCTCCCAGATGACCGTGTCCCAAGTGTTAATGAGACAACCCTATTAATGCTTCTCACTATTAACTCCGCCTCCTGCTTTGCAACGACTTTGCGACACTGGTTGTTTCCTGGATATTTTATAGTTCCCAGGTCCTTTTATGCAGTACTGTTGTGAGACAATTATTTCCTATTTTTATATATATTATTTTTTATTAAGTGTAATACTTGACTTCTTTTTTAAATAATAATTTTAGACCATTTCTGCAATGTATCAAAGTTACTTTAAGTTCAAATAAATTGTTACTCGAGTCTATTAGATTTACTATGTATTTTCTACACAAATATACTAAGATGCTAAGAAAATATTGAAGCGTATTGTCCTTGTAGGATTGTGCACACACATGCATTGTATTTGTGTTTACATGTATGTGGTTTTATATATGAACACTACCCCCATTATATACTCCCTGTCTAACAGTGGAACACTCATGGTAGTTCTGCATCATGTCCTAAGTGGTGTGTACATGCTTTGTAGGCTTTATCCAAATATTTTAATCTGTTTATGAGAACTTCATGGTGGATTGCCTCAAAGACCTTGACAAAGGCAAGACAGGTGGAATCTCTTATTTTCCCCTTCCCCATCAGAGCAGCTGGGTGAAAGAAATAAGTTAGGTTGGTTTGGCCTGATCCGTCCGTGGCAGATCTGTGTCAGCTTTCCTGATTGCTTTGCCCTCTCACAGTTTACAAACTGATCAGGAATCCATTCAGAGTTTTTTGTCTTGTTGGAGTTCAGGTTGAGTGGTTCAATAACCCAGATTACCCCACACTTTCTATAGGGTGATGTTGTATTTCTTTGTCTACAGCCCCATGAAACTTCTTGTTCGATCAGCTTTGTGGGGCTAGTCAATAATTGTGTGGTGTCACTTTTTGACTAGTGCAATAAGGACCCCAGTGAAGCTTCCTCAAGCTGTCCTGATTAAATGCATCCAACTTTTCTTAATATTCATTAGTCTTTTCTTTCTGTATCCTGGCCTGCCATGGTGAAAAACTTAAAAAGTTAAGAAACATTCCAGCAGCTTATTTATTTATTTTTCCTATTTTTAATAGACAACTATTGATTTTGCTTCTTATTTCCATTGTCCTTTAGATATTCTTAGCTGTCTTGGGTTGGTCCCTGCCTGCCTATTGTAGGGGTTTTTTACGCTTCCTCTTATTTGTGTGCCATTGTTTGGCTGGTTTTGTTCTGAGTTTGGTTATAAACGAAATCCAGCTTTCTTCTCGCTCTGTTTCCTTTACTCCTTCCATGGTACCATTATTATCTTCTCTCTTTACTCCCACTAGAGGAATCACTTTTCTTACACGTTTTAGAGACCAAGCTGTTGCAAGACTTGACATATGCTTAAGTCGCCTGGCAGCATAGATTTATCCTTTTGGGAAAGTGTGTAAAGCCCAGTTTTGCTGCCTTTCATAAAACTCTCAGATCTCTCTCAGCTCCACAAAGTTCCTGACGTTTGCTTCTATACAAAATGAAGTTGTCCTAAACTCACAGAAAAGGAATTCTTATTACAGGGTTAATTGTTACTTTCAGTGCAATAATCTTTATTTCTACCAGATTTTGATTAATATCAGGCTTTCGATCTGTGTTCTCTTAATGTCCCAATCAACAGAAAAAACTTGTTTTCTGTTAATTGCAGAGCTGTAGCAAAGGAGGAGGTAGCCTGCTGTAGAAGACATTAAATAGGAATAAATATACCCAAAGTGAGGTGTTGATGTCTCTTGATGCAGACCTGTGTTAAACAGAGCAGCCCCTCAGTCAGGCAGGAAGAAGTGCCCTGAAAGTTGGCATATTTGCTTAAGTAGATTTAGTAGTATTTCTGCTTTTTCACAAATTAGGTTATGTTAACATCAGTCCAGAAATACTGAGAAATAAATTCAGAAGTGGTCAGGGCACCTTTCTTCTAATTTTATTTAGTCTCTACAATTCTGTTTTTACTTCAATTTTCTGTTTATTTTGATTCAACTGCATAAAAGTGTAGAAGGTTTATTTTTCACAGGCTCTTTGGTGGGAGAGGGATATATCTGATAAAATTCTTATGGTAAGCCTTTCATGTACAAATGTGTTTCATATACTTAATAAAAAAATAAAGTTGTCAAAACACTGAAAGAAATGTTGTCTGCTGGTGCTTGTGTGTTTCAAATAATGTTCTTTTGTAGATGAAAGTGCAACTGGTAGAGACTGAACGTATTTATTTACTGATGGTTTCATCATTCTGTACTTAAATAAAAATGCCAGGTGGCAGCATCAGTGTGAAAATAACCAGGTTTTAGAAGCAGCATCGAGGAAGCATATTTTGGTTGCTGTAGGAAAACCAAAGAGTAAAGAATACAAGTACATTGAGGGTGAGTCACTAGTGAAGCAAAGAGGGTGAGGAGGCTGGGCTTAAACTTAACCACAGGCTCAAGTGGTCTTGAGGACCTCACATGGTTTCATGCAGTGAAGGCAAGAAAAAGGCGGCAAAGCTGTGGAATTATCTAGTGTTAACTTTTAAACTCTGTTTTAAACTCTATTTCAAAATTACTTGGTTAGGTTTCGTGGTTGCAGAGACTCTTTAGGCTGTCTACTACCTGATGTAAAATTAAATGCGAGGGAGGAAGGGAGGAGGAGAAGCTGACTGCTGAAAAAGGGCTGCTGCTGGTGCATGTGAAAAATGATCACTATGTAAATGACCTTTCCTTTAGGAAATTTTAAAATAATGAAATCACTTTAATATACTTCTAGCAGGTCATTCAATTAAAAGGGGTTTAAAATTAAGTTTCTGCTGCTGAACAAACGAAATCACAATGAATCTGAATTAGCAATGTAAATAGCTTGTTTAGTGGGTAAATATTAGAACGCTGTCTGGTTAGGAACATGGAGAAGGGGTTTTGCAGAGCACGGTGTTCAAGCCTGCCTACCTCAAGGTGAGCTCTTAAATCTGCACCGAGGTCCTGGTCTTGTTTGCTGTACCAGTGACTTTTGAACTTCGGTGTATAGCTAATTGGCTAAGCAGGAGCAAATCGATATTGGATTTCAATGTAGCAGAATGGGGTCCAGTGCAACTTACAGTTCAATTCTCCTTTATTTTTTTTTCCCCCACGAAAAATCACCCTGTAGGCGAGGGCTGGACATGGCCCTGAGGATGAGGGGCAATCCAGGATGCATCAGGTTCCCCTCCTGCATCCTGGGCAGAGAGGGGGTCTGTGGTATGAGATCCACCACCAAGTTATTTCAGCTCTAATTCCCGCAGAACGTGTGGTTCCCTTCCACAGGGCCGGTTTTAAACTCCTGAGGTACCTGAGGAATTTTGTTTGCTTACTTTTGCCCTAGGCAATCTTCTGTGGGATTCCCATTCTGGTCCTGCTTCATTCTGTGCCTTTTTTTTTTTGTACTTTGAGTGAATTAGTGGTTTCTTTCCTTTGAGTGAATTAGGAATTTCCCTTTAACCTGTATTCCACAGATAAATGTACATATGTTTTATGCACTATGTACGTGAAAGGTTTGCAGGGGAGCCTGGGCACTGTTGCTCACTTAGTCCCTGCTGGATCAAAAGGGATGGGTTTATATTAATTTCAAAAAGGGAAGAAACTTAATTTGAAGGTATTTTTTACAATTAGTGACTAGTTTATTGTGTCGTTTGATGCAAAATATAGTTCCAAAATTAGTGTGAAATACTGGTTTAAAAGTCCCTTGTAAAAACCAAGAGTAAGCACATTTAAAAATTGATTAGGGCTGCATATAACTGCTCCCTAGAGATCTGAACTCTGGTGCACACGCCCTCCAAGCTCTCTTAGTCATTGCTGGTTTGCCCATTTAGTTTGCAGCTGGCTCACCTTGTTTTTTGTGCTGGCTTAGTTTATTTGATTGCTTTAGCTGGCCGTGGCAGAGAAGAACAGAGAAGTAATTAAAATTATCTATCTGTCTGTCTGTCTATCTATCTATCTATCTATCTATCTATCTATCTATATATATCAAGTTGCTGTTTCCAGGTCTGGCAAGGCACTAGTTTTCTCATTCCCGCAGCCATTTCTGTTTTCTGACGTCTTTTAAGCGTGAGATTTCTTACACCCTGCACTGTGTTGCTGCGTTTATAAGAAGCTTCAACAGGACGTCTCCCTTCAGTCCTGTTCTCAGGGACAGACACGAGGACTTTTGCAATAACAAAAATGCAGAAATATGTATGCTTGGAAACCTACATTCACTCTTCAGCAGTCAGCAGAATGAGAGGAAGTGGTATTTTAATAAAAAAAACAACAGCAACAACAACAAAAAAAAAACAACAAAAGCCATATTGTTCAAGGTACTGGAATATTTGTGGCAAAACTGTGGCAAAACTCATGTTTTCTTCTTGTTTTGATTTTTCCTTTATCAGAGCACAAATTGAACTATCCTGTTCCCATCCTTCTTTAAGAGTTTTGGATTTTTGTAATTGATTTTTTTTTAATCGAGGTTGAATATATTTTCATATTCTTCTGAGTTATTCTGGAATTTCCTCTCCCACACACCAGTATTCCTTTGGTTTAGTGGCTAATCCGAGATATTCACTATTCACACAGTTTCCTAGGTAAGAACATCTGGCCTAGACAATTCAATACTGCTCTCTGCTGTGTGGTGTGAGTTATAGGAAAAAAAAGTGTTAAGCTTAACGTATTTGTTAACATGTTTTCAGTACCCAGCACAGCATGCTTCAAGTGTGCATATTCTCCTAACCATAGAACACTTTCTCTGTGAAAGGAAATATCTCTGGGGATTGTTCAGCCTCTTGTTGTTGTTGTTGTTGTTGTTGATGGGGTAGCTATTAAAAAAAAAGTTTATGAGAGCTTAGCCTATGTTGCATAGGATAACTCTGTTTTGTTTGTTGTGTGGTTTTTTTTTTTTTCCAATCCACAAAGTTTTTTTGGGGTTTGATAACATAGCAATCCAGAAAATGATTTTTTTTTTCTTGCATCCTTATGACCACTTCTTTTTCTTTTTTTTTTTTTTTTTTTTTTTTTNNNNTCACTTGGTGAATAACAGAAATGGCAAGGGAAAAATACAGAACAATTTCACACCTGAGATTGAAGGAGTTGATTACTGTCATTTTGATGATGTGCCTTTTATACGTCTGCAGTGGTTAAGAAAGACTTTATGGTTTGGAGCATGAGCACTTTAGAGTGATTCGAAATTATTGAAGAGCTACAAATTTTGTAAAGTGCTTCAATTTGTTAGTGACTCAAGCGGCATTGTAGTGAGTTTTGTAGGGCTTTTAGTACGGTCATATGCACAACCTATGAATGTTCTTGTAATCTTTCATAGTTGATTTTTTTTTTTATTTTCCCCCCTTTCCGTGTGTTGGTGCTGTTGCTCATAAGGCTTCCTCTGCCAATATCAACATTTATGTTCAGCAGCAGCATCCTGCACCCAGCCTCAGCCTGGCCCAGGTGGAAGGGAAGGGATTCAGTGTGGTGCTGCAACAATATAATAAAATTATCCTGAAGCTGGTGGTGACATTAGTGACATTGAAGGCACATCACCCCCTTGCTGTGGAAAAAGAAGATGCATTTCACTCTCACATGCTTAAAGACTAAGCAGTTTGTGAAACTGAGATCAGAAAAGGCTTGCTATTTTAAAAAAAGAAAACGTAGCACACTAAAAAAAGTATATTACTAAGTTGTCACTTTCTTACTAACTCTTACGGACATGAAATTACTTTCTTATTCAAAGTGGTCTTAGGTATTGTAGAGAAACTGTGTCCTCATCTGATGACATGATTTGGTTATTTTGAGTGTAAATCACAGCTTTCACATGTGCTTTCCCTCGATTTTCCCCCTCGTTTTGCAAAGCAGCCTGAGAATAGTTCAATTTGCTTAGCAATCTCAATTGCCCACGCTAGTCAGGCAGGAATGCCTGAAAGTTGTGGTTTTATGTTACAAGTGTTCTACCTTGAAATAACAAGGAACATTCACATATCAATAGTGCATTTCTTATTTGATATTGCACAGAAAAAAATTCCTAACAAATTTACACTGAGTTTTCTGCAAAAACTTGGGGCTTTTTTTAGCATTACACATTTAGAAAGACCTGTATCTTTCCTTTTGTGAGTTGATTTTTGCCTCTTGAAATCCAACATGTTCTTAGCTGTGATAGAAATTGCATTTTGTCTCCTGAATGAGTATAAACCCAAGAACATAAACCTCCTGGTCTGAATCCTCATGTTGAGCAAGATTTATGTTTGTCTGTTTGGGGAATTGTACTTCTTGTCTTGAGGACTGGCTGGATTAAGTGTCAGGAGTTTGGTTCCCTCAGCGCTGATGGGAACTTTCACCCAAGGAAGGGAAAAAAAAAATAATCACCAGTATCTGCATAAAATTTGTATCAGGATTCACCCAGCTCTACCCATAATAATGAGTTTAAAGAGTTTCCTCTTTGAGAAATTTTATTAAGACATTTATGAATTAACACATTATTACAGACGTGCCATAGTCTGTACGGTTCTAATTTTGGAATGTTGACAGTAAGGCAGCAAGCCAAACACATTTATGCACAGTCTTATGCAAAACAACCAACCAAAAAACAAAACAAAGTTGCAGTCATGAGGGTGCAAATCCCAAGAGGTGTGAAGGCAGAGCTGAGCCAATGCTGAGCACCTGCTGAAAGCCCCACTCAAAGCACACTCAGACCCCAACGTGAGGGGGTGAGAAATTGGGCAACTGGAAGGAAACGAAGGACTTGGTTTCCGTTATTATTCCTGGCAGTGTTGGGTTAACGGTTGGACTTGATGATCTTAAAGGTCTTTTCCAACCAAAACGATTCTATGATTCTGTAAGTGATGTGAGCCCAGGTGAGAATTCATGCAACATGACAAAGACAAAGAAATAGGGCTGTGTCAGAAGTGTCAGCAAAGGAAAATACTACAATGTCAGGCATGCTGCAGGTGTTCTTTTTTTTCCCCTAAATCTGTGCCATGTCTCTGCAGACGATGATGGGCAGATGCATCACAAAGTCCTGCTCTGTCCGTGTCAGGCTTGTCCCAGAGCTTCATCCTTCCTCCAAGAGGTCAGAGCAGTTCCTCTTCATTAGGGTCACTTCAGAGCCTCCAACAACAGGATTCTACAGCTTGTGCAAATTACAGACTCATGGGACCTTCTTCCATCTCTCCTCTTCTGTTAAAATTATTTTCCACTGTTTGTCTTCTCTAGGTTGTCTGTGTCACTCCACATCACAGGGGGTATCCTTTACCCTTTCAGAGCTGTAACTTTCCATCATATGCTCCTTTTTCAAAATTTAGCAGCATCGTTATAATTTGGGACTCATTTGTCTGCTCCAGTGATGTTTCCATCAAACCTTGTTCCTCTGTTTGGTGCAGTCACCAGCATCTTCTGGCACTGAGGCAAGTCACTCCTTTGCAGGTTATCGCTTAGTATTACACCTGCTCTTGGATCTTGATCCCTTCCTATATATATGCATATAGATGTGTAGGCTTGTGTACATAAAGAAGAAAGAATTGCAGGGAGGAAAGCACAGCCCAGAAAAATGACTCACCTCTTCATGTACTGCTCTCTCTTCCCACCCAACCACCCACCTTTTCCTCTCCTCTGAAGGCAGACACCTGCTGCCACCTCGTATACCTCTCTGCAATGTTGTTCAACTGATTTTTGTTGCCAGATTCCTCTCCGCAAAAATAAATCTCTTCTGGAAGTTGCTGAGCTGTGGCCTCAGCAGCAGGGTTTGATAGATGGTTCATTCCCCCACTGAGTTATCCAGCGATGCTTGTACATTTGGTGGTGGTGACACTCAGATGATGTATATGTGTCTCTCTGCATCAGGATCAAGCCATCGGCTTGAGAGAATTTAATTCCCCGCACTTGGTTTTGAGAGATCCTGGCTGCTCAGCTAGGGAGGTGGGTGTTAGCAGACAGCTACCTCACTTCTCATTTTAGGTCATCTTTGCATCTTGAGCTTGGCTCGGCTCTGTTGTCATGGGGCTCTAAGTTATTTTGCTGACAAAGAACGAAAAAAAAAAATATCAGTAAGAAGGCAATAAGGTGAGTAGTGCAGCTTTGAGGTGTTGCTACGTGTCAGTGCTAACAGGGAAGTCTTCTGGAAAACTTGTGCTGCACTTACAACATAAAATTGCATCAATTTGAGCAGCTGGCTTCTTGTTTGTGGCTTTGGGATTTACTGCTCTGGAAAAACTTTGGTAAGACACTTTAAGCAGAAGACAACATCCTTTTTGTGACTAAAGTGTCTCAGAGGTGTAAGCATGAACAGCATCTACCCACAGCCTGATTTTAAAGACTATTACACAATGATGTGTGAATTAACTGTGGGACCTCTGGGCAACAGCATGGACCTACATGGCCAACGTATGTTGTCCAAAGCAGGAGGCTGGTTTCGATCACTGAAATGTAAAATAATTGTTTGATTCTGAATAATTTGTAGAGGGTTTTTTGTTTGTTTGTTTTCTTTTTTCTCTCTTTTTTAAATTATTGCTATGTCCCCCCCCAAGAAAGAACCAAAAATACTAGTGCTTGGAATCAAATTCTCAGCTAGTTAAAGTTGCTGAGATCCTTTTTGGCCACAACATTATATATGCTTTCCTGTACCAACTGCTCCACATTCAACAAGTTCTTATTTTGAGAGAAATAGGGCTTTTGGCCACAGGAGTAAGGATCTACCAGGAGGCCTCCAGCTGAAGGCAGTCCATTTGTGCTGCCAGTTTCTCTTGGAATTGGCTGGGAAACACAATGGCAACTCTCCCTGTTTCCATGCAAGTGACATAAATATGTTTTACATATGCTTAATTGAAATATGTTAAATTAAATGTAATTAAGTATGCTGAATTAATAAGGTGGAAATGTCTTTGAATCTGACTAATCAAAGGTATTTTGGGAAAATGAAAAAATAAGATTGTGTTTCTCCACCTTTAAACACTTATTTAACCAAGTAACTTCAAACAACTTCTGCCTTATCAGCAAATCATTTTTTTGAGAATTTGAATTGCATGATTTCAGTATGCTGCACACTTACAGGTTTAAAAATTTAAGAAACAATTCATGTAGGCTCTCAGTGAACCTTGCAAAGAGTGAAATAATTAACAACTATCAGAAAACAAACCAAAAAATAAAGAAAGAGGAAGTGGAAAGGAGTCTCTTATTTCTTGCAGCTATAGCTATTTCTTGCAGGGCTGATCCCAACAACAGGTTTTGGTATCTTAGCTGACTTGAACGATTGACATTATTAATAAATAAGTGGCTTTTGTTCTTTTTTTTTTAGGCTGTGTCATCAGCATGCCACATCACATGGGACTGCAGCCATTAAGTAAAGCAGAGACATGCAGGGTTCTTCTAGTCCTTTTCCTTTTAATTTCAGATTCTCGCTTGTTGCATCAGTGTCTCTTAAAAGGTTGAAGTGAAAGCTTGGCTTTGCAAACTGCAAATGGGCTAGAGGGTGTAGAAAAGATTTTAAAGCAAAGTGCTTGCAGCAGCTCAGCAGAGGACATGGTGGCCAGGGCTTGTGGGTGTAAATTCAGCAGTGTGCCCAGGTGGCCAAGAAGGCCAACAGCATCCTGGCTTGTATCAGCACTAGTGTGGCCAGCAGGACCAGAGAAGTGATCGTTCCACTGTACTGGGCACTGCTGAGGCCAAACCCCAAATCCTGTGTTTGGTTCTGGGCCCCTCCTGCCAAGAAAGCCCTTGAGGTTCTGGAGAAAGTTGGGAGAAGGGAAGGGAGCTGGTGA